>JBBBWG010029399.1:16540-46007 GCA_037176905.1 Azolla pinnata
GTGATGATGATGATGATGCCGACGCTGGTGACGATGATGATGATGTCGACGCTGGTGATGATGATAATTGTGGTGATGATGGTGATGATGATAATAATATGATGGTAATGATGGTGGTGGTGATGATGATGCTGCAGCTGATGATGGTGATAGCGGTGATGGTGGTGATGGTTATGATAATGGTGATGGTGATGATGGTGATGATGGTGATGGTGATGATGGTGATGATGATGTGAATATGATGGTGGTGATGGTGGTGATGATGATGCTGGTGGTGGTGATGGTGATGATGATGATGATGGTGGTGGTGGTGGTGGTGGTGATGAGGAAAGTTAGATTTCACAGTTTTCACAATTATATTGTATGGGAACTTTGTCGCCCCAGATGAGTTAGATTTACGTCATTTTGTAGTGCAGCACCTTAGAAGGTTGACCTTGCCATATTGCTGACTTATAAAGTAGTTTCGAAGAAGAAGATGAAGAAGAAAAAGATGATGATGATGACGACAATGAATTTGATGCAGAAGAAGGATGTCCAAATAAACATAGCTCGTGAAACCGGACCCAAGTCCTATGTCCAGCCAACGAATTCGATCAGAAAAGCTCGCTTTCACGCCTTCCTTCGTAGCCCAAGGTTCAGTATTGGCCACAAAGGGGTTTAGTATTGTGCTTTGGACTTTGGGCAACTCCTTCACCCTCTTCGTGGCCAATGTTTGATCGTTCTGCAGATTGAAGCACCTTGGCCTTCATTGAGCATCACCCACTTTGTTCCTTTCTCTGCTCAGATGGCCACATTCTTTGCATCATATGGCCACATTCTGATGCGCTCCTTATCACATGCTCGGGGCACGATGAGCCAAATCATCTTCGCTTCTCGATGCTACAAATGATCCTTCCAAGTTCCTCCATGGGGATGTATTGGCCCCAAGACTCGATGTAAAAGTCGCGCATAGCAATAGAAAACAAACCATGAAAGACAAAATCACGAGTGGAGAATCAACCATCGAAACACTGCTATACCATCCACTGTTATCATTTCATGTCAAGCTCAAATATTTCCTGAAATATGTTGTGTAATTCAGATATTGGAGGGCATCTGACATGCATCCAAAATGTATATATTGTCTTACAAATGTGGCTAAGGCCATCGGAAACGTCTTAACAGATTGTAGCATATTGGTTCAAAACCAGTCAAGCCTTTCCTGAAGTCCTGCTTGTTCCTTGCTGTGGATTGTGTGATTATAATTGGAGAACCATAAAGCACAGTAGAATCATCTTCCAGGGCACAAGGCTCTCATAAATTATGATCTACAACAACTTCGACAATAGAAGAAAAATGCAGATTAGACCAATTTTCATTATAGATACAAGGTCTACCAAATCAGCAAAGTCTGTCAGCATAGCTCGATCTCTCTCATCTCTTCGAGGAAGATTTACGTAAGGTCATCATCTTCACCATCTGAAATGGTGGAGACGATCTCTCTTGTCGGCAACTTCTTCGCAAGTTTTACAATCTGCCAACATTCAAACAAAGTAGAAAAAAGTTCATAAACCTGAATATCTAAGCACCCATAATATATCCCATGTTTCACTTCATTCTAAAAGCAGCACACATTTTCCATATCCCTCAGTTTGCTGTGTTGATTAGCCAACTAATCAACACAGCAGCACTGTTCTAAGAAATCCATTGATTTAAATTAAGATCCAGTGATGATGCTCAAAGGTGGTGCTAATCTTTTGCAACAGAAGGTCTCAAGTCGATGATAAAATTTAACAATTTATTCTTCCAAACAAATGAACATAGAAAGAGTCAATGATATGATGGACAGATGCACGAATACTAGAAGTAAGAGACGCGTTATCCATATCACCCTCATTTCCTACCTGTCCCAGACCATGCAATTCGACTTTAAAGAACCTAAGATCTCACAACATGAAAAACAAAAAATGCAAGAGACAACCCACAGATGCTCCACATTATTAAACCAAAGTCTCGGATGCCATATTCACAGTTGATCATAAATGAATAACGAAAACCTTTTACCATTCAGATTCCTCACTCTCAATGGACAAACCTTCTCACTTAGTAAAATATGAAAGGTGTATACATGCATTCCCTCTTCTGAGATACGTCATATTCTCCTTGCATTATGGTTTTTAGGTCTTTTCAAAGCAAGAATGGTAAGCATAACTTCTTCATGAACAGTGCAACAATGTTCTTGTCTTCAACACAGCATTAACAAGGTGACTTTTTCTTAATAAACTCACCATTATATAGAGATAATAGGTTAACATACCACGTGATCCAGATGCGGAATGAGGCTGCTAGATTTAACAACATGCTTGATTTCTTCAACATCGCCTTCTCTGTATGCTTTCAATAGCTTATATGCACATGAACCATGCTCGTTGTTGCTGAATGCATCGATTCTGTTATCCAATCATGTGCAAAATTTGTAAGCATGAGAATTGTACATAAGATAGAACAGCGATTTGAAGTAAACTGCATTAACTTACTGAGAACAGTCATTGTAGCACTGATCTGCCTGCTTCAAATCATGTGCATACAAATATACAATGATGGCACTCAAATATGCCTGAACATAGAATCCAGTAGTTAGAAAATTTAACAGAGCTTTGCATGCAACTGTATGGTAATCATGACATAGCACAACCTTGCATTGGGTATGGACAGCTTTTGATTTGTCAGCAGCGAGTCCCCATCTTAATAACACAGTTGCAGCATCAGAAAACCTGCATTTATAAGGAGAACCCTCATCCCTATAATATGCTTTCGTTAACGAAGGAAACCCTTTTGTGTTAATGCAGATTTATTATGATTAAATATAAACGAGAATAGAAGTGACACAATGAGATGGACAAAACATAGAAGCCATCTGTTTTCAGAATTGAAACGTCTTTTACAAAACCCTCAGCTTACGACTCCACGAGACATCACAATGCGCTTAGATGCCAGGCTTCGTGTGCAACAACACATAACAAGTGGCTCATCAATCACTAATGTTTCAACCATTTTATAGTGAACTGTTGACTAATTTAACTGTAATTTCCGAACTGAAAGATTCTGAAGGATTCCGTGGTAGATTTGGAAGGAGTTCCATGCGAACGTGCACACACACACACACACACACACACACACGTTCATAGAGCGAGCATCACACAGACGCATACATACACACGAAAGCATATAAGCACAAAACAAGAATGAGATGCTTCCTTCCCTGAGTGGGCAGCGAATAAGTTGCAACAAAAATTAGCACGGATAGTTCTCGTACCTCTCGGTTTTAAGATAGAGACTCATTGCAGCTCTGTAGTTATCAAATGCCATTTGCTCCTGTCCTTCCTCTTCAAGGATAGCACAAGAGTCCATATAAAGCCGTAAGGCATCCTCCGGCTTGGCATCCTCTAAAGCCCTATCAAAACAAATAAAACGAGTTGAACATTAAAAATATTCATCACAAGCTTATCTGAGTAAGTCAGCTATAAATTACTGCCAAAAGTTTTCACCTTGCACCCTTTTCGAGAGCTTTTGCAGCTGGCTGTGTCATTCCACATTGAGCATACAAGTCGGAGGCTCTTTTGTGTAAATCCAACACTTCATCAAATCTATTCAGCTCTTTTGCAAGTGCTCCTGCTGCTTCCAAATTCTTAGCTGCCTGCCATGGTCTATGATGAAGTGAAGGCTATTTATCCAAATTCCATATCAAACTTGAAATTCATTACTACTCACTTAATAAGAGTTGATTTTTTATCTGTACATGAAACTAATACAATGCAGCACCAGATACCTTCCCAAGAGTTGCATGACACTTTAGATAGAATCGTGCAGGTCATGGCAGGTTACAACAATTGATGAATGAAAAGCATACACTTGCTAGATTACAAGAATTTAAATAAGTATGGTTATCAAGAATAGACAAAGTCTAGCGCAACGATCATCACTTGTTAAAGTGTAGTTAAAGATCTCCTAACTGCTGAGAGATTTCTAAAACATTTTATAACAGACAGAGACTGAGGCATATACCATATTGTAGACGGTTTCCTACTCATAAACCATAATGAAAGAAAAAAATCCTAGCTCGTGAGCATAATATAAACCAACACCTCATCTAGCCTATTAGTTCTGATGGAAAATGATGGGAAATCTTTGAAAGTGTAGAATTGGCCCTCATGTTCAGTGACAATGAATAAATAAGGATACGAAGAAAGCCTTTCTTGACCTTCCGCAGCTCTTTCATATGCCTCCATTGCTTTCTCTGGTTTCTTTGCATTTTTAAAAATAACAGCTGACGGAAAAAAAACTGAATTAAACAAGATGTTCCACTGTAACTACACATGTCAACATGATGCAGCAAGTTACCTGCTTCCTCGTAAAGAGCAGTTGCTGCTGACCAATCACTTGACCATTTGAAAAACGACAGCTTTACCCTGAAATAACGATGCTATATTTGTTCATTTCAAACTGAAACTCTTTTTTAATGCATTATCAAAAGATTTTGTGCTGGTCACCTTGTGCCCTTATTCAGTGTTTGAATAGGAATCGAAGCGTATAGCTCAGAAAGAATCTCACACAAATAGAACGTTACAATAAAAACGAAACCTTCACCCTCAGATTTGATGAAATAATCAAATTGACCAAAAGCATCTCCAGCTTAAATAAAAGTTTCTATGCGTCTAGATTTTCCGGAACTATTGACAATTCTAAATATTTGAAGGTTTCCCGTCTAAGATTGGGTGTTTCTGCACCGAAAGATCCAAACTCGAAAGTAAGTTTCCAACACTGCAGGGGCAATTTACGTTAAACTCCAGCATTTCTGCCAATGTATGCACGTAGTTTGATCTCATCAGTAACTAGAACCTCTTAAAGCAGATTTTAAATATTTCGTTCTTCCGTTCTTGAAATAATTTTCCAATTAACTTTCTAGCAAAAAGGTGCTCCGTTTTGCTTCCATTATCTTTTCTAGCCACTGGAATGCATGGACTAAACAGTAATTTCGGGAGATTTCAACAACGCATGACTAATTGATTTGTTGACTACGTAGGGATGATTCTCCATTGCAGAAGACGTTATCAATCGCTGAGGAGACAAGGCAAAACGTTTAGGATTTTCGAAACGGGGGGGGGGGGGTGCAAGGGGAGCAATCTGCACCAATCTTCTCGTTCGAGAGAAGAGACCAGCGATTCAAAAAAACGCAGCGGAGAAAGAAAGGGGGCTCACAATTTGTTGGCTTTCTTGAGGAGCTGTTCGGCGTTGTCGAGCTTGGAGGCCATCGCGGGGCGAAAACAACGTCGGCGGACGGATCAGCGAAGAACCGAGCGATCGATCGATCGATCGAGCGAGCGAGCGAATCGAAGAAGCGATGAACGAACAGAGATATCCGTCTGTGTGCGTGGGAAATGGTTCTGGTTTGTATGTATTCCACAGAATACCCCTCCAATGTTGCTCATGAAAACAGGCCCACAGTTTCTCTATATCTCAAGAATACCCCTCGGATTCCAGATTTCGGGACAAGATTTCTGTGTCGAAGGACCAATGAAAAGTTTTCAAACACTCTGTATCCAGCATTTTCCGTGCGTCGATCCGATGCGGATTTGTAGTTACGATCGCCGCTGCTCCTCGTCCACAGTCCCCAGCAGCTATCGAAATCGAGCCCGAACTGCGAAGGTGCAGATTTTGTTCATGGGCATAATAACCTCGAGGGACCGATCTGTAAGGCTCGTCTGAATGGTTCGAGGGTGGGAGGATCAGTGGAGAATCGGTTATCCGAAGGTTAGGACTGAACTTATACGGTCGTTGGATACGCACCTAGTGGTCACGGAGTGCAAGAAGTTGACCCCTTGATCCATTCTATACTCTCCAATCTTCTCCGTATAATATTGCTCGTCATCGATTAGATTTGTGGTATATTCTCTCTCCCCGCCACGTATTGCTTCCTATAGGGGCCAATTTCATGCATCTCTCGGCCAAAGACAGTCGCGCAGAATATATGACGGCGATGAAGAGCACGTTGCAGAGCGATCCTGCAAACGAGCGTCTTCTTTTGGCCCGTGAACAGCAGCAGAGCAGCGGAAAAGGAAGAAAGCTGGTTAAAAAACCAAGTACGAGAAGAGGCTCGCCGAAACGACCTTGTCAATTCCATTCCCATCGAATACATACACACATACACATACGTACGTACGTACATACGTACATGCGTACGTACGTACGTATGCATACCCACATGCACACATGCACCGCACACATACCATCCGAGCATGTGCACGCATGCGCCACATGCATGCGCACATGTATGTCAATGGCGCATGATGCCGACGGGCCCATGCCATGCCATACATGCCATGCCTTAAATACAGGCATTCAAAGCCATCCATCCAGCGTACACATACACACCCATGCATGCATGCATGCATACATGCATGATCTATATCATTAGCTCTTCCTCATCAGTACTAGCATGATTAAAGAGAGTGTTGTTGGGGCGGCGGCACTGACATCAACCCTACAAACCCTAACCCTAACCCTAACCCTAACCCTAACCCTAACCCTAGGCTGACGTAGCTCCAAGAGGGTGGCTCGTCAATCATCTTGATACAGAATCTAGTCTCGCTCTGCTGCTCTTTCGTTTCTTTCTCTTTTCCATCAATGGCGCCTGCCCTAGTGCACCGGTTTCTAGCGTTTAGGGTTAGGGTTAGGGTTAGGGTTAGGGTTAGGGCTTAGGGAGCTGCATCATCCTCCTCCACGGGGAAGGAAGCTCAGCAGACAGACAGACAGACAGAACAAGACAGACAGATATTTGTGTGCCTCCCAAAAGCGCCATCGCTCGCTGCCCTGTGTGTGTGTGCTCTTGCTGAATGAAACCTGGCATAGCTCGTCTCCCCTCATAGCTCCTTTCTGTCCTCCTAGATCCCTCGCTGCTGCTGCTTCAACTAGCTCCGAGAGTGAAGTGCATCGATCGCCATAGCCGCTCGCAGGCGGAGAGAAACAATCGAGATATATACATATGTGTGTTTGCAGCCATGGCCGGAGCTCAGCGCCTTGCTGTCACGATGCGAGCCGATCGTCGGATCATCCGCGCTGGGCTGTTTCTCCTTCTTCTTCTTCTTCTTCACTTCGCCCAGCGGCCAGGTAGGAATCGGAATCTCGGTTCAGCTGTATCGAGCTGACCGGCGTCGAAGATCGGAGAAGAAGAAGAAGAAGAAGAAGAAGAAGAAGAAGAAGAAGGAGGAGAAGAAGAAGAAGAAGAAGAAGAAGAAGGAGAAGGAGAAGAAGAAGAAGTTGATTTTGCTCTCTGATTGACCGGCATTCTATGGCAGGAGCTTCCGCCGCAAGCTGGACCAGCGGCGAGCTTGTAAACTCTGATAGGTCGGCTGGGATCAGCACTTCGGCAGACGGCGATGGCGGCGACGCTGTAGCTGCTCAACTGCAGACGGATCCGGCAACTGCAGTGAGATCATCATCACCATCACCATCACCATCATCATCATCGCCATCATCAGCATCATCACCTCCTCCTCCAGCTAGAAGAAGCCGCAAGCTGCTACTGATGACGGCAGGTATGGAAAAAACAAAGAATGAAAAAGTCATGGAACGCCAGGAATCCAAATCCAGCTGACGATCGTGCCTCAGCTACTAAAATCGGCGGTCCAAATGATCCGCTTGGGATCGAAAGCGGCGATAGCGAGCCCCAAAACCGCTAAACCGCTGAAAACCCTAAACCCGCCGATTGTCTGGCAGAGCAGCAGCAGCGGCGGCGGCGGCGGCGGCGGCGGGGGGGTGCAGTAGCAGCAAGATCAAGCTTGCACGGGGTCTATGCGTACTGCTCCAAGGCGGACATCATCATCCTGCAGGGGAGGTCGAGCCCGACGCCGGGCGGGATACCGACGTTCAGCGTGCAGATCCTCAACATGTGCGGAAGCAACAGAAACAGCAAGCAGCAGCAGCAGCAGCATGAGCTGCAACAGCAGGAGGCGGAGGAGGAGGAGGAGGAGGAGGAGGCGAGCAGGAAGGAGGAGAAGAGGAGCTCGCAGGGCGATGGCGATGGCGATGGCGAGGGGGCGAGGGGGAAGAAGCAGAAACGGGAGCAGAGGACGGAGAAGACGAGCTCGGCCGGCGATGGCAATGGCGACGGCGACGGAGAAGAAGAAGCGGCGGCGGTGGCGGACGTCCACGTGGCGTGCGGCTGGTTCGCGTCGGCCAAGCTGGTCAACCCGCGGGTCTTCCGCCGCCTCAAGTTCAACGACTGCCTGGTCAACGACGGCCGTCCGATCCGCGCCGGCCACGCCATCTCCTTCCAGTACTCCAACTCCTTCCAGTACCCGCTCGCCGTCTCCTCCGCCGCCATGCCGGCTCAGAAACCCTAACCCTAAACCCTAAACCCTAAACCCTAACCCTAACCCTAACCCTAATCCTCGCCTGCATGGCCCCTCGCCGCCCGCCATGGCTTACTCTAAGCCCTACCCTCTGCCCCTCCCCACCCTTTAAACCCTAACCCTAAACCCTAACCCTAACCCTAACCCTAACCCTAACCCTAACCCTAATCCTCGCCTGCATGGCCCCCGCCGCCCTCCCTGCCCGTCTCACAACCGCCACCCTCCGCTCTAACCCTAACCCTAACCCTAACCCTATCCCTATCCCTATCCCTATCCCTACCCGTCCCTTTCCCTAACCCTAATCCTCGCTTGCATGGCTTCCGCCCCCGTCCATGCCCGTCTCACAACCGCCGCCCTCTGCTCTTAACCCTAACCCTAACCCTAACCCTAATCCCAACCCTAATCCTACCCCTACCCCTGTCCCTATCCCTAACCCTAATCCTCGCCTGCATGGCTCCCCGCCGCCCTCCATGCCCGTCTCACAACCACCACCCTCCATGCCCGTCCCACAACCACCACCCTCCGCTCCAACCCTAATCCTAACCCTATCCCTACCCCTGTCCCTATCCCTAACCCTAATCCTCGCCCTCCATGCCCATCTCACAACCACCCCGGCTCTCCTCCGCCCCTAACCCTAACCCTAACCCTAGCCCTAGCCCTAACCTTCCTCCTCCTCCTCGTCAGGCATGCCTCCCGCCATGCTGGCTCACCTCTACATCCTGAACCCTAATACCCTAAAACCCTGAAAACCCTAAGCTCGCCAGCTGCTTGTTTGTATATACAGAGAATCTACGCATAAGGCATCGTATATAGACAAATTCAACGGGAACAACGTCCGTCCGGGCTCTGCATCATGGCGTGGGATCATCTCCTGCTTCCTTTTGCATGGCTCTGCAGGTTTCATGGTGCCAGCCCGCCAGCTGCTTTATTTCAATCCCTAAAACCCTCAGAACCCTAAAGAAGAGAAAGCCCCAAACAGGAAGAAACGAGGATGAATCTGCAGCCGCCCGCTGTTAACTGCTCACTCCCTAAACCCTAGAAAAGCCTCTCCACCCATTTTTCGATTAGCTCATCCCCGACATCATCATCAACAGTATCCCACTACTGCGCCGCGTGGTGCAGGTTTCATGGCGGTGGTAGAGCCCGCCTGCAGAATCCCGAAACCCTAAAAAAATTAACCCTGGTCGAGGAGATTAGCTCATCCTCGACATCATCATCAACAGTGGTATCATCCCCCAAATCCTCTCAGCAATTAGAAGCCACAATATGCAGCAAGCAGATCCTCATACGCAATCGAAAGCGGATCTTCTGAATCCTCTGTTGGGGTCCCATAAGGAAAAAAAAAAGACCCTAGCAAAGCAAAGCATGTCATGTCCCAGCCGCCATTGGAACAGCTCTCGACTGATTGTCATTCGCATCCGAGCTCTTCCTGTATGATTTTCATTCGCAACACCGCCTTTTTTCCGTGGCTCAGCTCCTCCTTCCCGCTCCATCCCCAATCTATTCCAGCACCCATGGCGATGAAGATGAAGATGAAGATGAAGATGAAGATGAAGATGAAGATGAAGATGAAGATGAAGATGACGATGAAGATGAAGATGAAGATGAAGATGAAGATGACGATGAAGATGAAGATGAAGATGAAGATGATGATGAAGATGATGATGAACTCTGGATCGACGATTGCCTATTAGCTGAAGCATCGACACCGGGGGGGGGGATTGACTCAGGATCGGAATCGATCCACCAGCTTAGCTAAATTAAGTGGGCATTTCCTGCTTGATCTGACAATAAAGATGCTGCAGATGTGGATTCCCCAAATAGTGCTCATGCACCAGCTCAGTAGACTTCAACAATGGCAGAAGAAATCTATCTATCTATCATCATCATCATCATCATCATCAGTCAGTCAGCCCTGTCGCCGTCCATCGCTGCCATCAACACCATCGACAGCAACATCAACATCCCAATTTGATATCTCAGTTGCTTTCACTAGATTGCGTGTATCTCTTCTCTGCTCATCTGTACACCACCACTACTACTACTTACTACTACTACAGTACAAGCCGGAGCTCTACATCATTTTGCCCAAGTACTATATACATACATATATATATATATAGTGTTGACCAGATCGACAACACGTGAGCTGGGGCTTGAACATCATCGTACTACTACCAGGTCAGATCATTACATTGCATCATGTAGAGCAAGAACCTCAAATGCCAAAAAGATCATGAACAGTCAGTCACCCGATCATTGCATTGCATCATGTAGAGCAAGAACCTCAAATGCCAAAAAGATCATCAACAGTCATCCGATCATTACATTGCATCATGTAAAGAAAGCGAGAACCTCCCATCCAAAAGATCCTCAACAGTCATCAGATCATTACTTTTGTACCATGTGACGGAAGAACTTCAAATGCAAAAAAAGATTGTGGTCATCGATGATGCTCCGGAACACAGGCTTGGTTCCCTCTCAGATTGTTCTGTTCAATTCAGCAGCATCGCCCATGTCCATTGCCCGGTTTGTTTTGGTTGTTCTGGCCATCAAGCTGTCGTGATCTAGGTGGTATACCAACCATCTACAGGATTCGGGTGTGTACCGAAGCAACGCTTTCAGGCAACAGTGCGGTGTGTTCTTCTTCACTGCCCTTTCATTCATTCAATTCTTCGCCAGATTGACAGTGTCAGATCCTTAGAGTAATGACGGCATTCATTCGGACGATTGATCGATCCGAGTGACACTGTTCGATTCCATGAACATAGTCTTCTGAGGTAATTTCTGGAGGTTCTTGGGCTAAAGATCTGTCAGGGTTTTTCTAGGCTTCCGGAATCCATCGTCGAACATAAACCATCTTTCAAGCTCTTTCTGTTGAAAAGCAGCTAGAATCGACAAAGTAGTTCTGGGGCAATTTTCCAACAAAAGGAACCAGAGCACTAGTTAATGCAGTGATGACTGTAGTGCTTCTATGAAAACCCTAATTGGAACTGGAGTAACAATGGAATATAAGTCAGTCATGTCCATCAAGTTGGGCACTGAGCCTGTACAGTCCACAACACTGGACCATGGATTCTTCTTAAGAAGCTGGCCTTTTAACCAAAGAAAATTACAGAGATAGCCAAGTGGGAAGATGGACCAAGTTGTCATTGAATGATCTGTGAGGTTTTCTCACATTGATCATCAATCTAATGACAGCAGCAGGGAAGTCAATTGCTACAACTACATCTGATTGGCAACAGAGAAGTCAATTGGTACAACTACATCTGATGGCAGTAGAGAAAGTCAATTCTTACAACTACATCTGATGGCAGCAGAGAAAGTCAATTCTTACCACTCCATCTGATGGCAGCAAAGAGAAGGCAATTCTTACTGCTTCATGTAATTAATAAGCATGACAGCCGCTCCAAGGGCTAAGCCGTTTTCACCGCCATTAATTATTAGTTTGGGCCCGATTGGATTCAGCCCAAATTTCACCTTGCATACAACCAACTAAGTAACTGGTAAGTCATGGCGAAGTTTCAATCGAGGATTCAACATGAAAGGCATTTTGGAAAACAGCACTTGGCACAAAGAATATATATGCATATACATAATCAAACTCTGCAGCTCCTGTTTTTCTTTCTACAAATTCCCCCTGCAAAACAAAAGTTATTGCCCAAGGGTTCCTTTTTTTGTTCTTTTGAAACGAAGATTCACATCACAGATAGCCCGCCTGAGCCATGCTGCTGTATGAATTGGAAAAACAAGGAAGGTGGGGTTATAAAGAAAGGAATAACTCCCTCCGATAAGGAGTCTTTCCCAATCATACCGATTGATGCATATATGCATTGTATAAGAAAAGGGGAAATACAGATAGATAGATTGATCAGAGGTTGATGTTGTTGAGGTTCTGAACAATCGCATTCCAGCCTGCATGAAGCCATGGCTTTTTGGTGCTAGGCGGAGCGTATGCAAGCTCAAAGAGCTCTTTCGATGCTTCCTTACCAGGGTTCCAGAACCCCATGACTTTCGCAACAAGCTCGGCGCTGTCCCGGATGTGTGCTTCATCGTGGGGATCCGTCCACACCGTGTAAGCGACTTGCAACTTCCTCTGCTTTGTGTTGAGAGGAACACCCCATCGTCGATATGCTTCCTCTCTCTCTTCCTCGCTCAGGCTCGTCCTCATTCTCTTTGCAATCTGTTCCCTCTCCTTCTTCAAGGCTCTGTAGCTGCAAGGCCATGGAAAGGAGCAAAGGTGATGTCTTATGTGATTGAAAGAAGAACAATTTCATCACAGTTATGTAGAATTCTCGTATACTCATGTTGGGTAAACTGTTGTTCCTATATGCTGTGTTAACTGTTTGCATCATTTCTGTATGCATGAGCTGCGTGAAGAACACTATGTTCACAAACAGGGCATCTCTGTCAGGCAATCTTACACATCCAAAAGATGGTGAAGAGAATCCCATACCTCACTGCAACACTAGATTCCCCATCCTCATCAACAGATGCAGCTCCATATGGGTTGCTTCCATTAGTCTCTGCATCGAAGTGCTCTTGTAGCCAAGCTAACCTCCGAAGCTCTACCTCCATGTACACTTGATCCGCTGGGTCACCTTTGAACATGAGATAGAATTGAGACCGATGGATGATCGAAACGTAGCAAAGATCCCACAGCTGCGCAATTTGCATTCTTTCCTTCTGAAACAGTAGATGCCAATTCTCCGGCACTTTCTGAATTTGAAGTTGCGATTCCTCGAGACCATCATCATCCATGGCTACTTCATCATCATCATCAACTACATTGGCCTCCAGTTCAAGAACCTTCATGTGTCCACATTAAGGAAAATTATAATCTGACAAGGGATTATTCTCACTGCAGAGTTTGTTGTGCTTAAAGGTAGAGTCTGTTTTACCTGGCAAACCAGCAGTTGCTTCTGATACTGAAGCTTGGCGACTCTTTCCTTCAGTTCTGTTACGTATGCTCTGATGCTCCGAATATTCTCCTCGGCAGCTGTCTTGAACATGCTCTGCATTTTCCTTATATCCACTGAGCTGTTCTTCTTGGGAGTTCCAGCATTGTTCGCATCATGATGATGTTGGTTTCTCGTCTGAATCTGGTTCTGGGGTGGGTTATTTTCGTTGTTCTCAAATGCCAAGCTTCTACGTGGTGTAGAAGGCTTCCGCTGGCGATTAGGGGTCTTGACGTTGTTAGGAGAATCCGGTTCTCCTGCTGCTGCTGTTGCTGCTGCTGCTGCTGGTAGACCAGATCCCAACATCATAGTCTCTATAGATTTCTGAACGCAATCCAATTTCTCCTCCAGAGTTGCTATGGTAGTTTGGGCATGGCATTCCTCCGTATTGCCCACCTCTTGGAGCCTCATGATCTCTTGGCGAAGTGTGTGGCTCTCCCGAATCGAAGGCAGTGGTTGTTTCGCAGGTTTCGCCTCTCTTTCGCCTACTTTCAACCCATTGATCTCTTCTTGAAGCTTCGATATCGTTGTAGCCGTGTCTTGATTCATGTCGGATTGAGCCAATCTCAGACACTCTGCCTCTTTCTGAAGAGCTTCTAGCGCGGTATTGGCATCCTCCCCAAGCTCATGCTGCATCTGCTCTAGCTTACGGATTTCCTGTATAAGCATCATTGAGGCTCTTGTAGATTGTCTCACAAGGGACTGCCTTGACTTCCTTGTTTTCGCATCCACCGTAGAGGTAGAGAGTTTATCATTACTTCTTCGCGGCGATAACAGAGGAGATGATGGCAAGAAATAATCTGTCCCCTGGCACAGATGATGATACAATTTCTTCAACATCTGCCTCCTGACAAATCTAAACGAAGCAAACAATGTTATATTTATATACACACACACTCACCAGATTTTTAGTCTTGTCCTCTCCAACCCTCTTTCGTAGGTCATCAAGCTCAGCTTGTGCAAGGTCTCTTCGATAATTCAGCTCTTTCACTTCTTCTCGGAGCTGTGATCATCATCGTCACAAATGTCAGTATACATGTCACAAAATGCAAGAGCATGTTAGTATAGAACAAAAATGCCAGAGAGCCAACATATGGTTAATAAGAAGAAGGTGCTACCTGTTGTATCTCAGCATCTTTCTGCTTCAGCAACGTTTTAATCTCTGAAGATTCAGTAACACGAAGCTCAGCTTCTAATCTGCTCACCTCTTTCTGTAGCAGTTTCACCATATCCTTATCAGATACTACCTGCAATGTAAAAATGCCCATGATATAAAATTGGCCGATCTCGGGCATGGTGCTATTTGGAAAGTACCATCATTCAATCAAAAGGATATCTTGGATTAGATGCCTACCATATTGACTTGAGCAGTGTTTGTGACTTCCTTTGCTTGGGTTGCAAAGAAGAGGGTGTTCCTTGACTGCTCGACATGAGCCTGAGCAGGACTCATTGTGCAAATTATTGCTGTGCGAGCATTTCCTCCTAGTGAGTTTTGCAAAATGCGTGTGAGCTTGGAGTCACGGTAAGGAAGATGAGATGCCTTTTCTCGACCTTGCCCACTGTGGTTCAGACGAAATATCAAGAAAAAAGAAGAGCGTTGGAGCCCCAATTCTTATTGTAGAGTTCGCATATTGCACTTCACCTCAATTTTCTGATGATGGTGGTCAAGGTCAACAAGCTTCTGTTAATGTGGCAGCCTTCTTTTAATCTTGTTCCCTCAGAATGCGTTTGAGATGCACGTTCGCTCCCAGCTAGATCCACAAAGTTCTGCAAGAAACCGCATTTTGTATTCATAATCACATCCTCTTTGTTCTGGATTTAGTGCACCAAAGATTCATCCAAACTTACAAGGCTGGCAATCAGTGACTTCACTAAGCCTCCATCAGCGACCTTTGGGAAGCTCTCAACTGTCTACATAAGGACTCAATCATTCAGTTCCACACTATCTACACACAAATCAAATTATGTGAACCAGTGCGTATCCACAAGAACTCACAACTCGGATGATTTGATGAGACCTTGAGCTTGTCTCGTTAAGCATAGTTTCCCCCACTTGCCTTTGATCTAAAATGACAATAGTGGGTTATTGTAGGAAGCGCATAGAGAAAAATAAAGAGAAATATGCAGAGCTGTGGAAAAAAAATCCTACTTTCAATGGTTGAGAGGATCTGCTTAAAGTGCTTGGCGTCCCGTATGATATCTTCAGTTAGCCTCTCCACAATGGTTCCTTTCTGCGTGAGCATCATGCAGATTTACTTCCGTGCATGGAAAGAAACCAGTAGTATTTTTTCACACAAGTACCGTAGACGCACCTCGGGATCATCCATGAGCCTAAGAGGGCCACTATTGTTATCTGTGTTGAGAAGGTCTTTCACAACTTCGTTGTAAATCTCCAATGCAGATATCTTGATCACAAAGTTCCTTTCGCTGTGCTGCAAAGTCAGAAAGGAAACTGAGCTTCCATCCTTTCCAAACCAGCACCTATAGCAGCTTCCCTTTGACTTATTTGTCTCTCTAAGTTTCTAGAATTTTCACCAAACATCTCTTATATATTGTGACATCTTCCTTGGTTACCTTTTCTATATAGGCATAGATGTCATGAATTGTATTTTCGGTGATGCCTCTCATTGTGAAGGTCTTTCCACTGCTTGTTTGCCCATATGCAAATATTGTGGCTGTTTCAGAGATTGTATAGGCAAATATTCCTGGAATCAGTCAATTGAACCGGTAATTTATTTTCTCAGTTGAAATTTTTTTGGGTCATTACCATTTACACCAGAGAGTGCAGATAGGGCAATATCTTTCGCTGCAAGTTCATAGACCTGTTGTGTTGCAGATTCTGGTCCAAAAACGCGATCTGGGCAGCAAATCAAAAGAAAGGTCAGATCGATATTGGGATTATATCACTGAATTTGACTTGACTCTTGCTGAAAGAAACCATCATATAAAAATCGTAAGGAGCCTTTCCAACACCCAATGTGGTTTCTAGTGTGATTCAATGTAAGTATACAAAGAACCATATCTGTCTAGTCGTGAATGAACTCTAGCAACAGCCTCCACAAATGATATCTTGTGCAATGTGCAATTGTGATTGCCTCTTGAACCAGATGGAGACAAAATGTTTGTGCATGTGCAATTGTGATTGCCTCTTGAACCAGATGGAGACAAACAATGACAGTAACAGACGATTGATATCGATTGCTCGTTGCCAAGCATATCTGATGAATGCAGCATCACCACTAAATCATGAGCGATGCGTGTAATCTATCTAGCACGTACTCCATAAGAACATTGCGGCCTTGATTTGGACAGAGTCCGCAACCGTAGAGATTGAGGAGGGTTCTCCCGTGCGCGCATTTTGCAAGGGAAGGAAGGGATAGAAACGTACCGAAGGAGTAGGATTTCTTCTGATGATGATGATGATGCTGATGGGGGGATCTTTCAGGGGTAGAGGAAGGAGGCGAGGGGAGAGCTCGCTGGGCGATGGTGCGCTCGTCGACGCAGTCCCAGACAGAGGGGTCCTTGAGGGAGATCTCGCGGGCGCTGAGGGGGCGGACTCTGATGGCGACGTGGATCTTCTCGAAGGTTTTAGGGTTGAGGGGAGCAGGTTGCCTCGCCATCGCCATAGCTGCCCTCGATCGCTGCTCTGTTTCTGAGAGAGAAAGAGAAAGAGAAGAAAGAGAAGAGAGAAAAGAGAAGAAGAAGATCAGAGAAGAAACAGAGAAATTTTGAACTGTGTTGGGCAGATTCCCAACGGCTAGTTTTGCGCGTTCACACTTGTCCGCCCAGATTTTGGGCACGCAAAAGACTTGTACGAACATCAATCACTCTACAGCAAATCGATCAAGGATCAGAGGCCAGATCTGGAGATTCTGCTGTTTTTTTGAAGTTCATCCAAATCATCAGCCCGTTCGACGAGAATCGTCCGCCTTCATTCTAGCTGCTGCTCGAAGCTCGTTCGATTCAGAAAAAATGAGATTTGAGCCGGCTGGTTTGGGTCCTTCGCCAGCTTCGGCTCTGATCGAGCCGTTCTCGTATAGTTTGAATCGATTCGGGACAAAGCCGATCGTAAGTTGCAAGCTTGTGGGCTCTGAGTTGCCAATAGGCGTTCGTCGACTTGGACCGTGTATGAATTGGGCCTGCTACTGTATCAGCAGCACGACAAGGTTCAACTACCACAATAGCCAGTGGAGGATCATGAATGGCCCATCGATTTGCAAGGATGCTTTCTCATAATCATAGCAATCAGCTTTCGGCGAGAGAATCGAGATTCGGGAACCGCGAGGATAATAGCAGGGGGGCAGAAGCTTTGATTTGTCGAGAACCGCTGATAATGAGCAGTTATGAATCGCGAGAGACAAATCTGCATGCCAGGGCGAGTGTGTTGATTAGGCGGTGGCACGGATGCTCTTCCAGCGTCAATCAATCAACTGCTGGTCTGCTTACTAAAGAGAAAGAAGAAGAAGAAGAAGAAGAAGCAAGTGGAGACATGGCATCTGCTTGCTATCACCATGGAATCAGTAACCGACGGTGGACCATGCCAGTGCTCGGATCCGATGCAGTATTTTGTGGCCGAAATGCGCACGCGTTTGCTCGATTACACAATCCAGGTTTGGCGAAGAAAATCACTGTTGGCTCTCTAGAACTAGCATCTATCCGAACTGGGGGGCTCTGCTAGTTCTTCTTCCTCGCATCCTGCATAGGGTTCATGGATCCTCCTTCTCCTTCTTCTTCTTCTTGTTGTTCTTCTTTTGTAATCGCAAGTCGGGCTACTCGTACACATCGAACCAGATTTCGGATCTCGCTTCAGTAATTTTCAACCGTCGATCTGCTTTCACTGCATATCTCTTAGATACCTCCTCCTCTGATTATTGAACCATTTTCACTTCATATCTCTAGTTATCTCCTCCTCAGATTACTCAACTATTTTCGCTTCATATCTCTAGATACCTCCTCCTTCAGAGCACTGAACTATTTTCACTTCGTATCTCTAAATACCTCTTCTTCTTCTTCTTCTTCTTCTTCTTCTTCTTCTTTTGACAGTTTTGTTCGTTGGTTTGCAGAGGAGAGGATTCGTCCAATGATTGATCGACACGTGGCCGGGAATCCGCCAACGGGAAGGCCAATGGGAGCCGCACACGTGGCCGGGAATCTGCCAATGGGAGCCGCACACGTGGCCGGGAATCGGCCAATGAGAGCCGCACACGTGGCTGGTTTTTTTTTAACAAAAAGAACAACCCAAAAACAGCGAAAAAAAAAAAGCACCAAAAATTTCTTCTTCAATTTCTTCGTCGTCTTCTTCTTCTTCTTCTTCTTCTTCGTCTTCTTCTTCGTCTGCTTCAGACAGATCCTTCTGCTTCAGATGCTTCTGCTTCCCCGCAGTAATCGGAGGCGCTCGGAAGCAGACACGCAGGCCCTCTCCACAGAGGATCTCCACCACAACCAGGTATTCTTTTGCAACCCTAACTCCCCCTCCTGGAGCTGGAATGGCTTTCGGAAAGAACGGCCCTTTCTTATCTAGTTCTCGATCGGTATTGTGGCATTCTTTTTCTTTTTGCCCCCCGATGGATCCCTCTAGCTCTGCGCCAAAACCCTAGCTTCTTCTTTGCATGCTTGCTTTCTTGCTTGCTGCGGATCTTGCAGCTCAACGCATACGGAAAGGCGTTTCTTTTCCAATCGACCAAAGACTAAGAAGGAAACCCCCCGGTTGCGATTGATCCTCGTGAATTTCTGAGCTCTTCTGCATTCGGTTTCTTAAAGAAAACGAACAGTCTTTGCAAATGCTTATCGTATCTAGAGGGCCGTTTCGAAGAAAAAGATTGGATGTATAGGATTCGGCGATTTTCGTCAGTTCTACGGGGAAACCCTAAATGATCCTGCATACTGCTATGGCGTAGCATGTCGCTGCATCCTGCAACGTCCTGACATGTCACTAACGTTTAGGGCCGCATCTCTTGAAAAAGGGTTCCTTTTCAGAATCATCGCAAGGTAATTGATTAGAAAGCTGTGACTTCAGCTTCTTGTATATTTCCCACATGCAGTGCTCATCAGGAAAGCTATCTTGTTAACTGGAAAAAGAAAAAACAGAAGAAAAGATTACGATGGTGGTGAAAATGCTGAAATGGAGACCTTGGCTGCCACTCCCTTCAAAGCAGTTTCTTGTCAGGCTAAAATTGCAGGGCCTTGAAGGTCTCTTCCACTTGATCCATCCCGGGAAACTTGCAGATTCATCGCAATTGCCTTTAGGTACGGAAGGCAAAGAAAGGAGTAAGATTGCTGTAAAGATCAAATGGAAAGGCCCGCGACGATCGCTTGGTTTGTGCTTTAAAAGAAATCCTCACCGAGCCAAAACCTCCATGAAGATACCCCAAGACAGCTCTTCAGTGGTCTTTGAGGAGGATTTCAAACATACATGTGTTCTCACTATATCTCAAGATAACTGTTTCATTCCATGGGATATCAACTTCACAATATGTCAGGTACTTACTTCTTTATATCTAAGCTAATCCAATTTATGTACAGAATCATAGAAACTGCGTTAAATAGCCTTAGATTGGTTTGAGAACGGATTGTCATACACATAAAGGAGTGCATCGTAGATTAATCAAAGAAAACAGAACGTTTGCTTGGTCAAAGATCCTTGTCACGAATTAATGGGAAGTTATTTTAAAATAGGGAGTTGTCTTTTTGCTGTCTAGGTAAGTGAGAAATCAAAGTTAGTTGTCTTGGGTTCTGCCAAGATGAACCTAGCAGAGTTTGTGTCAATGCAAGGTGAAAATAATCAAGAGAAAAAGATTCAAGTACTTACATCCAGCGGAATAGAATCTGAAGCTATCATTATAGTAAGGTTCTTCTTCTTTATCTTTACCCTCATGATATTTTAGAAATTGATTGTGGATTCCATTCTATCTGAACCTAAGCTTAAGATCTCGTTTCTGTACTCCATAGGTTTCTGTAAACTCTGTCGAGTTACAGACACCCCAAAACATCAGTGTTGATCGCTCCCACTTGCTTTGCTTTGATGGGTCATTATCGTTTGGGATTGATGAAGCCCAGTGTCAGAATCGAGATGCAGAGGAGTGTTTGAAAACCTTGAATTCCGTAAAGAAAGTAGAAACAGATGTGGAAGAGTGTTCTTCCAAGAGTGAACGGATCTCTGATAGCTCAAGAAATTCATTCTACTCGGATACCTCTGATGAATGGGATGAAGCAGCCCTTGTAGCAGAGAAGTATTGCATCCACAGCTATGGGACTCTTTCTGGTGTAAATCTTATAGTCGAGGGTGCACTTTCACATTGTGCTAAGAATAAACATGCTGAAGATCACACTCCCTCCACTTGTAACAGAGTTTTCACGGAATCTCTAACATCTGACGAGGCCTGTGCCTCATTATGCTCGGGAGTAGAACAGAGTAATGTTCAATCATCTGTTCTGAGCCTGCTGACCTGGAAAAAACGCAAATTGAGCTTCAGATCCCCTCGACAGAGAGAGGAGCCGCTGTTGAAAAAAGCATATGGTGAGAATGGAGGAGATGATATCGACTTTGACAGAAGATTGTCAAATACACCAATGAGTTCGTATGCAATGGTATGCCTTATTTGTGATTCCGTTGGATATATGCATAAGTTTCCTCTAGGTACAGCTGCTCAATTCTCGTACATTATGCCTTATTTGTGATTTCGTTAGATGCCTAGAATCACAGGAGACTCTTCAGCATCTCATCTATGTGAAGTTGTAGACTTTGGTGGGGAGAATTTTGCAATTGGTTCTTGGGAGTGGCATGAAATTGTTAGCAGGGACAAGCAATCCAAAATTTCTGCGGATGTATTTTTTGCAACACTCGACCAACGAAATGAGAAAGCTGCTGGAGAGAGTGCTTGTACAGCTTTGGTGGTTGTAATAGCAGACTGGCTTCATCGAAACCCTGGGAGAATGCCTATTAAGGCAGAGCTGGATACACTAATCAGAGATGGCTCTGCTGAATGGAGAAGACTCTGTGATGATGAAGCTTATAGAGAATGTTTTCCTGACAAACACTTTGATCTAGACACCATTCTTCGTGCCAAAGTGCGGCCATTGATTGATGTAGCAGAACATTCCTTTGTTGGGTTTTTCCAGCCCCAAGTTATGGAAGGAAGCTGTGATTTCTTGCAAGGTGTGATGACATTTGACGGCATATGGGAGGAAATAATCAGAGCTTCATCGAATGGAAGCTTTCAATCTGAAATTTATATTGTCAGCTGGAATGATCATTTCTTCATCTTAAAAGTGGAGCAGGATGTCTGCTACATTATTGATACCCTAGGCGAAAGGTTGTTTGAAGGATGCAAACAGGCTTACATTCTGCGCTTTGACAAGGATACAACAATATTACCTCATGTGCCTCAACTGACAGATGAAAAGAAAGACCATATGCAATGTACATCTACCAATAAAGCTGACATAGCCCCCAAAACTGATGGAGATCCAGAATGGCTTGATGGGACTAAAGAATACCGAGGAACAGATGCGTGCAAAGAGTTCATCAAAGGGTTCTTTGCAGCTTTACCATTGAGGGAGCTTGAGATGGACATGCAAAGGGGTCTTTTGGGAAGAGCCCCCTTGCACCAACGCCTACAGATAGAATTCCATTATACGAGTTTGATCATATGAAACCAACCTGCATAGAAAAATAATGTAGAATTGACTTTGAAATAACCCCTGAGGTGGAAGAATTCCATGACATGTGATCCTATTTCTTCTGATTGAAGATGACTTCAATGGAGATTTACACAAAACTAAGAAATAAAGATGTACAGGCAGAGTGAAGCCAAGAGAATAAACTGATGTCTCCATCCAAAGCCAAGCTATGGGAGAAATCAAACCCTTTGATGGACATATCTGCCAAGGTCTTTTTACATAAAGAATGTGGAAAGGGTTTTCTACTGATTTTATTTCGGAGTGGTCTACTACAGAGTGATTATGGATGCCATGGAAAATATATGGCATCAACTAACTATCTTTAGGCATCTATTTCAGTGTCATAACCATCTATTTGTCTACTTCCTAACATCAATAGTTCATCGATTTCTTATATTCTCAACGTGAACCGGTGATGTCAAGCGAGCATCAATGAAGATGTTGGCTGCAAATAGAAAGGAATGAAGTGAGAAAACTTCATCAAGGAAGAGCTCCTGCAAGCAACATGCATTGGAAGACACCAATGCATGCATTTTATAACACATTAAATCAGCTATGTGAAGTTCATGAGAAAGTACTTGCCTGCCTATCCACCATGCTTTTGTGCATATGAAAGAGTTTGTTCATATCCAGCTGAGACAACATCAAATCAAATCCTCTTACAGAGCTCCAAGCTTCTGGAAACTCGTAATAGTTCCATCATATGTGGTACAAAGAACTTGCTACTGAAAGAGTTCACTCATACCCAGCTGAGACAACATCGAGTTGAATTGTCTTTACAGAGCTCCAAGCTTCTAGAAACTCGTAGTAGTTCCATCATTTGTAGCTTAAAGAGGCTGTTACTGAAAGTGTTTCTTCGTATCCAAGCTGAGACGACGACAAATCGAATCATCTCACAATGCTTGCCTAATCTACCATGCTTACATATGAATGAATAAAAAAGGCTGCTATTGAAAGAGTCTGTTCATTGAATCGAATCAACTTACAAAGCTCCAAGATTCTGGAAAACGCTGTGATAGTTTGTTCACTTAGCAGCAGATTTTGTTGCTTCATTTTGTGGTCAATCCTATCAACAAGCAAATTCTTCTTCCAATTTCAAGAGCCATTCTTCTACGAGATCATGATCCTATCATATTGAACAAGATCATGATCCTCTACGAGAAGGGAAACATGCAAGAATGGCAAAAACAACAGAGTACCGGTCTGAACCCACATCTTTTCTGAGGAGGGGATTTTACACTCCATCCTCATCACTAGAGCTTGCACCGCCATCGCCATCAGAATGGATATGAAAAATACAGCCGAAAGCTTAATGCAGTGAAGAACAGGGCTATGTCTTTCCTTGCATCCGGACCTCTGTGTACATATATGCATCTCCTTCCTCCTCCACCAGCATCACCACCACAAACAAGTCTTGTGTTTCCATGGCACACAATGCGAGCCTTACATGAACTGTTTGTTCGCCCATGACACATCTATGTGTTAGAGATAGAGCGAGACGAGAACATATATACCTTAGATTCCATGACCTACAATGGAGAACGCGTCGAGCCGATCGACTTCGTACTCTGCTGCACTTTCACTTCGTGATGAGCTCCGATTTCGTGCCCGAGAGCTTATCGATTCGCGCCCGAGAGCTTATCGATTCGCGCCCGAGAGCTTATCGATCGGATCGGAAGGTGTTGGCCGATTTCGGAGCGGATCGAACCCGAGAATGGTTTGGTTTGAGATCAAGAAAGAAAGACAAATCGCCCACAAACAAAAGAAGAAGAAGAAGAAGAAGAAGAAGAAGAAGAAGAGAGAAATCGCCCACAAACAAAAGAAGAAGAAGAAGAAGAAGAAGAAGAAGAGAGAAATCGCCCACAAACAAAAGAAGAAGAAGAAGAAGAAGAAGAAGAGAGAAATCGCCCACAAACGAAAGCAGAAGAAGAAGAAGAAGAGAGAAATCGCCCACAAACGAAAGCAGAAGAAGAAGAAGAAGAAGAGAGAAATCGCCCACAAACGAAAGCAGAAGAAGAAGAAGACGAAGAAGAAGCAGAGAGAAATCGCCCACAAACGAAAGCAGAAGAAGAAGAAGACGAAGAAGAAGCAGAGAGAAATCGCCCACAAACAAAAGCAGAAGAAGAAGAGTACATATGTGGTCTGTTCTTCCCGATTCGTAAACGGAAGGAAGGCAGATCGATCGGACCTTTCTTTCCCTGCATCGATCGATCGATCGATCGTTCCTTCCATCCCTGCCTGCAATCCTTGATCGGGTTCTTCGAACCATCGATGCCGCCTCCCTCGCCCTCGCCATCGCCATCGCCATCGCCCTCTTCCACTTCCACCGCCTCTCCATCATCGTCTTCCTCGCCGCCGCAAGACGTGCTGCAGTTCCTCAACCGGGCCCTGCCCCAGTCCGGGCCCCACGCGCTGCCGTACGAGGAGGATCTGAAGCTCGCCATACGCCACCACTTGGTGAGCCTCGCCCAAGAGTTCCCGAGCCTGCAGATCAAAGCGGAGCCTTTCACCCACAACGATGGGGCTTCGGCGACGCTGCTCCAAGCCGTGGGGACCATACCCATGTCCTACCTCGAGGTAATCTACAACATCCCTGTCTCTATCTGGCTTCCCGAGAGGTACCCGAAAGCTCCGCCTCTGGCATATGTCACGCCGACGAGGGATATGGTAGTGAAACGCCCACATCCGCATGTGGACCCATCAGGCCTCATCATGGTTCCGTATCTACGAGAATGGGTCTTCCCTCGATCCTCGCTGGTCGAGCTCGTTCGGGGGCTCAGCTTGATGTTTGGGCAGAACCCGCCTTTGTATTCGAAGCCCCCTTCCTATGCTCCACCTGCCCTTGGTGGTTCATATGCTGCTAGCATGCATCATCATCATCATCATCAGAATCATCGTCTTCATCATCGCCTGCCATCGTCGACCTCATCATCGTCTTCGTCGTCGTCATCATCATCATCGTCGTCGTCGTCATCGTCATCTTCGCCATTTCCGTCGGTTTCATCGTCGGCTTCAGCCGCATCAGCATCAGCAACACCATCGCTCGTTCGTCCCTCTTCTTCATCGCTGTCCTCTTCGGCTCGGCTTCCTTCGTCTTATCTTCCAGCCAAGGGCCCCGAACCTCCCCCTGAAGCGTTCCGGCGAGATGCCATCGCCGCGCTCATGAGCAGAGTGCAGAACGACGTCGATTCCCTGCGGAAGAAGAAGGATTCCGCCAGCATGGAGAAGCTCATGAGCATGCAAGCCGTGCTGAAGCAACGAGGGGATCGATGCGATGAGGGTTATCTCGGCCTGCAGCGCGAGAAAGAAGCTCTCGAGCATCAGTTGCAGCTTGTCCTCACCAATACCGACGTGCTCGAGACATGGGTCGAAGCAAATAAGAAGGCAGGTGTGGAGTTCGATATCGATCACGTCTTTGAGCCGTGCGATGCTCTTTCGAAACAATTGCTAGAATGTACAAGTGCAGATCTTGCACTCGAAGACATTTTCTATGCATTGGATCGGGCGGTGCAGGAAGGTACGATCGCTGTAGATGCATATCTGAAACATGTGCGGGGTCTGGCGAGAGAGCAGTTTTTTCATAAAGCCCTGGCCGAAAAGCTGAGGACGGTCCAAGCTCAAACACAGATTGACATGATGGCTGCCAGAGCCAGTCAGTATAACAGATAGCATATAGTCAATTGACCTGTCAGTAATGAAGCTTTCTTTGTTTTATCAAGGAAACGTGTGCCCCTCATTACGGACATGTAGTCTCACCATTACTGTTCCAGCAACGTGTTGTCTGATGCAGGCTTACATTTCATGAAAAGGTATATTCTATTGGGTTACTTTTGTATATGGTTTTTCTTTTCTGCTGTGATTTGCTGGAGATCCGACGAACAAAAACAATGTCTCTTATGTAGAGTTTGAATTGGTGTAACATGAGGAAACATCTTGTGAATGCTGTGTCTTTTTGGAAATACCTATTCTAGCTCAGCAGATTTTCTCTGCTTCAGGGATGCATAACATGTTAAGAGATGCTCCAAAATAGGTACCATAGGGATGAATCAGGTATATATGGCATGGAGTCCACCAAGGGTTTGAAGTAGTGGTTACCGTGCTTTTCAACTTGAAATATGTAGCAGGAGCATGAAAATAAACTTGTAGCTCTGATGCTGTTGAACTTTACTAAATAACATACAAGTCTTTTTGAGATATCAGGCAAAGCATTAAGCAGGTTTGGCTTTTGGAAATATCATTCAAATAAGCTTGAGCTGTTTATCTTTTGAAATTGAGATTTGGATGAGCCTTAAAAAATTTTCCAATGAGGCCTAAACAGGCCATATGTTAGTCATTCTGTTTTATATTTTTACTTCTTTCTTAAGATTTAATCAATGTAGCCATTCGTTCTTGTTCTTATTTATAGCTTTGGAAGACATGGTTCTCTGCTTAAACTCTTCTCTCTAACCTGACAGGAATTTCTAACCTGGTTTTCATTCCGATCATGTAACTCATCAATCTCATACATCAGGTCTTTGTCTTGCTGGAATACTTTTGGAGTGGGTCGTTCTTTCCGTTTTGCATATTAATCACGCTTTTTAGACTCAGCAAAGGATTTGTTCCTCGTTTTGCTTTGCATATATACATTATTTGGAGGAAATAATTCGGTGCTGTATATTCAACAGGATAAAACGTCTTCACATCTGGCAACATGTGGTTGCTGTGTGCATTAATTCATATGATCCAACAGGGGTACAAGAGGCACCATCTGTGGGTTCCAAGGCCATGGACCTACTCTGTGACAAGAGATCACCATCTCTGATAATGAAAAGAATGTATCATAATATGATTCTGGTGTATAAGGTCCTCGCTTGCCATTAAAACCAATCATTCACTTGTCAGCATCAAAAATGGTTTTTACTCATCAACCTAAAAAGAAACATTTGACTCAGGTTTCTAAAAACATTATTTGTGAAATGCTTCACCTCAACCAATAACACGATGCGATATAATCATTTCAAGTGTTTGGGCATTTGTGAAAACCGATTTGTGTCTGGGTATTTGATTTCCTGATTTTATCGCCAATTTGCAGGAATCAGTCCCCAACTCACAGATTGCCGAATCTAGTATCGCCATTGTGCTGCAACCTGTATGCAATATTGGGCATTGCCATAGGCGACAGCAATATGATAACAATTTGCAAAGATAACAGTTTTGATGATGGGGATCGTGTTTAATAATGAGAGTAGGAATGGGGAGTAGGTGTTTTAACAATTTTGACAAGGGACTTTGGGGTTTTGATGAAACTCAGTATACTCTGGTATACTGAACCTTATAACACACAATGTACTGAACTTTGAAAGCTTATAACACATCACATATACCACTTCGACTATAACATAAGATGCTAGTTCAACTGCAGAATAATATATATTAGTTCAACCATCATGTATACAATCATTCAGTCATCCCATATACACATCATTGATACAGATTCCATCGTTTTCTGCCAGGATTAGGTTGTATTTCGAACATATTACGCCAGATCTCTGCTCAAAGATAGCATTGCCATAAATGAAGGGATCTATCATAGAACGAGCAGCTTGCCAAGAGCGACTCCTTTGGGGAGCATGGATCGTCGAGTGAATCCTCGACTTCCCGACACCACTTCCTTCGATCCGGAGCTTTATACCAATCGATCCCATACGCAAGTGACCCATGATTCTTATACTCTGCTACGGTGTCGATATCGCATGCTTCCAACTTGACGATGTAGAATCCATTATGCATGCAAGCAGCCGCGATGAAGCGCTTGTCGAAAGGACTCCATTTCAGCTTCCAAACACCTCCGCCTAGGCCTAGAGACCTGTCGACGAGGGGCTTTCCCAGCGATCGCATGTCCCAAACCCTAATGTGTTCATCGTAGCTTCCCGTGACAAGCACATTCTCTTCATGGGGAGATGTTTGGATGCAACAAACGCCCATCTGGTGGGTCAATCCCTTGTCGCGAAACACCGGGGAGCTAGCGAGACCTTGCCTCAAATCCCAGCCGCAGAAATGGCAATCATCTGCTCCGCTGTAGAGGATATGATGCTTCCAACCATCATATGATACCGTCCAAGCTTCGAATCCATGGGCATTCCCGCTCGATTCGCAGTTCTCCATCTCTGAACCTTCTCGGATTGCTACTAGCGACAATGTCCCATCCGAATGGCTCACTGCCAGATCCTTCCCCGTGTGAGGATCCCAATCTACCGACAAACACATCGATCCCTCCTTCGCTACCTTCTTCCCGACCTCTCCGAGCATCATGCTCGACGATCCATCCTTCGCCTTCCGCAGTTTCGATTTCCGCAAGCCATTTTCGCGTCGGATGCAGTTGAAAGAGATCAGAACAAAGCCTTTGTTAAGCTTTTGACTATGGATCTTTAGACATGAAGGTATTTATCTCTCTCTTTTTTTTTGGATCTTTACCTGTAGGCGATAGAGGGAGATGGTTCCATCCGAGCTTGCTTGAGCCAGGAGAGGAGGCGAATCCTCCTCCTCGTCGCCGTAGCAACTGCGGGGCCTCCACCTGATGTCGAAGATGCCGGCGGTGGGGATGCGTTGGGTCAATCCAAGCTTCTCTTCGCTCATGGCAAAGAGAGAAAGGGATCCGCAGCGAGAAGAAGAAGGCTGATCTGCTCCGTTCTCATCTGGCTCGGTGCCGATCGATGGCCTGCTTCCATGGCTTTCATGGAGGGTATACGTGGCTGCGGCGAGGAAGGAGGAGGAGGAAGGGGCGGGGCAGAACTCCACAGCGTCGGCATTCCCATCCAAAGTGACGCGGAGCTTCTCGCGAGCGCCATAGCCCGTCCCTTTCTCTGCCATACGTCTTCTTCTTCTTCTTCTTCTTCTTCTTCGTCTTCTGCAAAATCGCCCACGAACAGAACCAAAATCGCCCACGAACCAAAATCGCCCACAAAATAGAGCTTGAATTGTCGTTTAGGGTTTTTTTCTCAGGGTTTTTTTTAGGGTTTCACTGTTTAGGGTTTTGGGAAGTCTTGGCAAGCAACATCTCACCAGACTCTCGCATTCCCTCTTTCAAGCACTCGTTCGCAGTGGAGATCAGATCGATTCGACTAGAGGCGGAAACAACTCGATTCGATCAGAGAGGCGAGATCGGCTCAATTCGATTAGAGGCGGGAACGGCTCAATTCGATCAAAGGTGGAAACAGCTGAACATGATTAGAGGCGAAAACAACTCAATTCGATCGGAGATGCAAAATCGGCTCGATTCGATTAGAGATGCAAAATCGGCTTCGGCGAAAGCGATCAGATCTGAGTGCCGCGCATGCGATTCTCGATCGGAAACACGCAAGAAGATCACAACTGCTGCAGCACATTCTTGTTGTGAGCGAAGGCGATTGATTCGTATCCCCGATTGGCTTAACCAACCAGCATATACATCTTCCGTTTCTA
>JBBBWG010029410.1:0-53108 GCA_037176905.1 Azolla pinnata
GGCGGCGGCGGCCCCGACCCGCGGCTCGGCGGCGTGTTCACATTCGGGCAGCCGCGCGCCGGCGACGCCGCCTTCGCCGGCTACGTGGAGGCTCGCCTCGGCCAATCGCTCGCCGACCCGCGCCGCCGCAAGTTCTTCCGCGTCGTGTTCTGGAGGGACCTCGTCGCGCGCGTGCCGAGCAACGACGCCCTCTTCCGCTTCCAGCACATTCGGCCGTGCCACTTCTACGCGAGCACGGCGCGGTCGCAGGTCCGTGCGATCCTAAACGTACTACCCGATCGATCGATCGATCGATCGATGCTTCTCGTTCCGTCGAAACCAAGAATCCGATCGATCGATCGATCGGTGCTTCTTGTTTGTTTTCTTTTGTTGAAACCAAGAATCCGATCGATCCATCCATGCTTCTCGTTTGGTCGAAACCAAGAATCCGATCGATCGATCCATGCTTCTCGTTTGGTCGAAACCAAGAATCCGATCGATCGATCGATGCTTCTCGTTCGCTCGAAATCAAGAATCCGATCGATCGATCGATGCCTCTCGTTCGCTCGAAACCAAGAATCGATCGATCGATCGGTGCTTCTCGTTTGGTTTCTTTTTGTTGAAACCAAGAATCGATCGGGCGATCGATCGATGCTTCTCGTTTGTTTCCTTTTGTTGAAACCAAGATCCTTTCATTAACGTATCGCATCGAATGATGCCGAGCGGCTACAGTACGAATGGGCCTGCATTCGGGCGATACAATTTGTTCTTTTTTTTTGTCCCCCCCTAAAAACTAGATTCATCGTAGTATCTTTAAAAAAAAAAACCCTAAAACCCTAAACCCTAAAAACACACAATTACATCATGGTTCAATCAAAGAGGCGAAAGATCGAACAAACTGACAAGATGAGAGATTGTAGGGAAGCCGCGACCTGTTTTGCCGTAGCTTCCTTGCCAACATCTCTGCGTTGCAAACATCTTAACATATAAGGGTTTCTCCTGGAGGTTCTATGCATTCTATGAAGGCCAATTCTAGCGGGACAAGCATCTAACAATGTCTGTGTTGTTGTTGTTGTTGTTGTTGTTGTTGTTGTGGTTGCTATAGGTCCTCCGGGAACAGCCCTACAACAACTGGGCTTTAAATGTCCTCGATCCTCGGAGCCGGATCGATGCATTTGTGGAGCTCGTGCGGAGCCTGGCCACCAGCGCATCTGGCACCACCAGTGTCTCTCTCTGGAGACGCCTCCTCACCGTTCTCGCGCCCACTACCTCTAGCCATTCCATAGCTTACTACATCGACGCCGTCCACACGGCACCGCCTTCGTTCCTCGCCGCACTCCCACTCTAAGAACTGTCCATGAATCTATACATACCCCTTGTTCTAAATTTAGATGAGATGCATATGCCATTCTAATGTTTTCGCAATAAAAAAAACCCCCCCAGTATATGTATCTATACCATGAATCCATCAATTGCTGTACACAGAAACTATAAACAGACTTCCTTATGATTCATGGGTGGCATGCTTATTATGGTCAGATCGATTTGCTTGTTACCTGAAGCACCACTTGTTTACTTGTATGTACTCCTGAATTTTACAATAAAGCCCCGATGAAAGACGCGCTATGTACATAAATTGCTGTATAAAAACTTCCTGATCAATGGTGGGTGGATGCTTATTGGTCAGATCATTTGCTTTTTAAACCCCCTCTGTTAGTCAGATCTAATGTGATTGCTCCGACTGCATTACATCACTGTATCTACTTCTTCATTTGGTGTTATTTCATCATGCCTATTAGCTTATTCAATTTGCATTTTTCAGATACATCAATTCATCTACCGTTTGTCCCATATTGTTGCCTTCCCCTGAGAGTAAAAACATTAACAAGCTCCACCCCAGCACGTGACAATATGACCGTGTACGTGTCTTTGAAATTTCACACATCGTTACCGTATTGAATACCAAACTTTTGAGCTATGTATATGGAAATTGGAATCTGTAGAGAATTGTGACGAAAATCGCATGGTATAACCATTACTCGATCGATGTGTGTATACAGTTTTTATTTTGGAACTCGCATGCAACACATTGCTGCTGATGGCAAACTTTGTATATACAGAATTACATGATATAACCATTATTACTCTTTTGAGGTATATACAGTTTTTATTTTGGAACTCGCAACACATTGTTGTCGATGGCAAACTTTGAGCTATATACAGAGTTCCCATGACCTCCTCCTGACCCTTCTCCGTCGTCCATCTTCAAGCCAAGAACAACCATCATTTCTATTTGCCTCACACATCTCAAAATTTCTAACTGAAACCGTTGGAATCCCCTTTTGTACATGGTAATCATAGGACCATTAACTGAGCTATATATATATATATACATACAGCTTTCCGAGCTCGCTCCAGTGTTTTTTGAGGTACATTATGTACAAGCTCCGTCTCCAGTTTTCTTGCTTCTCTTGATCCCTCTCCAGTTTTTCGGTCGTTGATCAATACCGACGAATCATTTCTTTAACACTCTGCTTTGATCGATAACTTCCACTGCTTGAAACCGAGGTTCATTCAGAAATGCCCAGCTGCTTTTAGTCCACCTAATCAGAAATGGAAGGGAAAGAAATGTCAAAAGACCGTGCTACAAAATGAACTGTTTCTGAGGGTGTTAAAACAGAAAAAAGAAAAACAAACGGGGCCATAGCGGATCCAAATTCATCATCAGGGCTTTTACCAGTCATTAGAACTGGCCATCTTCTCCAAGCTCCTCTCTAGTTCTTGCTGAACCAGCTCCCTCTCGGTTACACCTTGCGATTTTGATTGCTGATTGAGAATGCAGGCAGAATCCAACAGTTACAAAACCTTATGATATATGAGAATAGAACCCACACAATCGAGAATCACACCTTGCTATCACTGATAACATGTTATGAATGAGAATACAACCAACCACATTAAGAAGTATTCATCGAGCTAGAATAATAAGAAGCACAATTTACAAAATTTACAAGTAACTGCATAATAAAGAATGCCTCAAAGAGCCAGATATGGACGAAGTAGAATAGCGCAAGAAACTGTATTCGGAACCAAGTGGATTTGAATCAAATGTATTTTTAACCATAGTGAGTGGATTTTGTGTTCAAACGATCCTAGTTTCGATCCAAGGATTTGGATCAAATTAGCTGATGAGGAATCGATCCAGTTAAGACCGGCTGTACTTGTGAATGCTGTGCTTGTCGCTTGGATATCTCCGTAGCTTCTCTCATATGGCGATCTTCTTGCTCGTGCCGTGATCTCCAAAACATATCGATCTCTGAGCGCGTGAACGACCCCTTGCGCTCGAAGCCTGAGCACAACAAGCAATTCTCTCCCAAAATAAGAACAAAATCAAAATCATCGACAAGAAACAGAGAGGAACTCTGCTTAGAAACTCCCAACAATAAAAGTTAGTTACTGCCTTCTATGTTGATGGTAATTAGGGTTTAGGATTGAGGACAGCAGAAAGGCTAATTAAAAAACTCACCCAGAATAGGAGAAAATCAATCATAAACAAGAAACACAAGCTCGTTTAAAGATCTCCACTGGAAACTCAGTCCAAGGCCTTCTATGTTGATGGTAAAGAGGTTTAGGGTTGAGGATAACCAAGCTAAAACTCTCCCAAAATAAGAGCAAATCAATCATAAACAAGAAACAGAGAGGAAAACATTTCGAAAACTGCCTCGTATGTTGGCAGTGAGTAGGGGTTCAGGGTTGAAGGAAACAGAAAAAACCGCTTCAAACTCTCCGAGACAAAATCATTCAAAGCTCTCAGCTACTGCCTTCTATATTGACGGCATAAGGGCAACAGAAAAACTCATTGAAAACTCTCCGAAAATAAGAAGAGCAGATTACATCCTAAGCAAAAGAAAATCATCCAAAAGCTCCAATCAAATAGCTAGCTAGTTACTACTGCCTTTCTATGTTGATGGCAAACTCGGGTTTAGGGTTCTAAGATTCAAGAGAGAGAGAGAGACCCATTTGATTAAAACGTTTCCGAGAACAAGAGCAAATCAAAAACTTAAACAGGAGCAAAAAAGAAAGACATTCCAAGATCCAAAGAGTAGCCGATTACTGACTTCTATGTTGATGCCAAATCGGAGTTTAGGAATCAGGGCAACAGAGAAAACTCGTTCAAAAGCTAACTAGTTAGAGCTACTTCCTTCCATGTTGATGGGCAGTGATTAGGGTTTAGGGTTTTAGGGTTTTAGGGTATTCAAGCTTAAAGTCAGCTGAGAAAGCACACCAACCTCTCTTGGAAGAAGACAGCTTTGGAGAGTCCCAACCAGCCATGAGAGACCCCATCTCCCTCCTTTCCTCCCTGCTCAGAGTGAAGATCTCAGAGAGTGTTGCTGTGTGTTTAGGGTTAGGTCAAATCGGAAGCTGAAATCAAACCCACCCATCACCAGGAAATGAGCGATCCATGGACAGATTTATACCCTAATCCACACCAGCTTTTCCATCACCTGTTGGGGCAAGAGAATTCTCTCAGATTTTTGCTGCATTTAGCAAGTCAGGAATTACTTCCTTAATACAGTCAATCATCATCATCAACAACAACATATGGTACTTGCCAAAGTCCCCAATTTCCAAGGTAATATGTTTTTGTTATCAAATCTATCTTGTACCGGTTAACTTTCGAGGTATAATCCAAGGTAATATATTCTTTTGTTATTAAATCGTCTCTGCTGGTTAACTTCCGAGGTATAATTTACGGTAATATTTTCTAGATTCGTCTTCAATCTTTCGCTCGAGGGGTTGTTAATCACCCTGAATCCATTCTTATTCTCTCCAAAATTCTCTCCACTATCGTGCTCCTTGTTTGCAGATCCGTCAGTATACATCCATTGATATTGTCATTAGCAGCGCACTGTGCTCGAAATTTTAGCGGCAGGGCGCTTTGTCAGCTTTCCCTTGGGTTTCGCTGCTATTCACATCCTTCGCTATCCACCGGTAGGGTCATCGTCCGCCGATTACCCCGCAGAGCAAATGCAACATTTCGGGATCGATGACACTTGTTAAACGGTGTTTACAGTGCGTGTAGCGACGATGTTTCGGCACTTTGACACGAGCGGTGTACTTGTAGATCGAGGTACAGCTGCTTGAACTCGCAATCATCGCGACTTCTGCATTAGGCCCTCGAGAGCTGCATTCCGAGGGGCCTTTGAAATGCCTCGTAGTGTCTGACTAGAGGTCTCCGATGTGATTCAGAGACTGTGAGAGGGCGATTTCACATGGCTGGTACTTACGGAGCGAAGCGGTGCAACGAGGCAGAATGTTGTCTCGGTGTTGGGCAAGAGCAGCTGTACGATTCCGTTTTGGGGAGGGAGGGGGGGATCCCAGATCTGGTTTCGGTTACGGTATTGTTAGGGTTCGGGTTCTTGGAGGGGTGTAGTTAGGGTTTAGGGTTCCTAGTCAGGATGCGGTAAAGACTTAGGATTCTTTGATGGATGTAATTATAGTTAGGGTTAGGGTTCTTGGAGGAGTGTAGTTAGGGTTTTGGGCTAGGGTTCCTGGTCGGGATGCGGTAAAGAGTTGGGTTTCTTTGAGGGGTGTAATTAGGGTTAGGATTAGGGTTCTTGGAGGGGTGTAGCGATGGTTAGGGTTCATGGAGGGTTAAGGTTAAGGTTTCGAAGGGGTGTAGTTAGGGTTAGGAGTCTTGGAGGGGGTGTGATTAGGGTTAGGGTGAGGGTTCTTGGAGGGGTGTAGTTAGGGTTAGGGTGAGTGTAGTTAGGATATAGGGTGGGTGTAGCTAGGATTAGGGTTAGGGTTCTTGGAGGGGTATAGTTAGGGTTAGGGTTAGGATTCTTTGAGGGGTGTAATTAGGGTTAGGGTTCTTGGAGGGGTGTAGTGAGGGTTAGGGTTCATGGAGGGTTAAGGTTAAGGTTTCGAAGGGGTGTAGTTAGGGTGAGGGTTAGGGTTCTTGGTGAGGATGCGGTAAGAGTTGGGATTCTTGGAGCGGTGTAATTAGGGTTAGGGTTAGGGTTAAGGTTCTTGGTCAGGAGGTGGTAAGAGTTAGGAGTCTTGGAGGGGGGTGTGATCAGGGTTAGGGTTAGGGTTAGGGTTCTTGGAGGGGTATAGTTAGGGTTAGGGTTAGGGTTCTTGGAGGGTGTAGTTAGGGTTAGGGTTAGGGTTCTTGAGGGGGTGTAATTAGGGTTAGGTTTAGGGTTAGGGTTAGGGTTAGGGTTAGGGTTTCTTCTTCTTCTTCTTCTTCTTCCTTTTTGTTTTATAAGAGTAAAGTGACAGAACATCTTCTTCCCAAAACCTCTCCAGACTCTTCCCCCTGCTGCTGCTAGGGTTTTTCTCTCTCCCCATCGCCTTCTCTGCGCGCTCCCCACACCTTCCTCCTCCTCTGCTGCATTCTCTGCTCGCTAGGACCTCGATCTTCTCCCCCCACAGCTTCCCCGCTCTCTCCAGATCCCAGCCATTTCCGAACTGTTCACAGTTTGGGAGCTTTCCCCCGATTCCTTTCCATGGTCTAGGGTTTTCTCGACAGCTTCGCGACATCGCCCCCGCTCTACCTGCGTCTTCTAGGGTTTCTTCCGATCTCTACTGTGCTTCGCCGTCCACAACTTCTCTCCGCCATCGCCGCACCTTCGCATCCAAACGGTCTCAGGGAAAGAACGGCCGAGAAGTCGATCGCAGAATGGCCCGCGCTTTGCGGAAGAGCGCCGTCGCAAGCGCCGCCCTCCTATCCGGCCGCTCCCCGCGCCACGGGTGGAAGAGATCCTCGGCCGAGAGGAGCTATTCTGCTGCGTCGGCGGCGATGTCATTGTGCGTGGAAGAGGAGCCCGAGTTCGGATCCTGGGAGCTGCCCTTGCCGGTGCTGCAGGACATGACGAGCGGCCAGAAGACAGGGCGAGGTCCGCAGTGGGTTTTCCTGGGGAGCCCAGGCGTGGGGAAATCCACGTACGCCACTCGCCTTGCCAAGCTCCTCAATGTGCCCCACATCTCCATGGGGAGTCTCCTGCACAATGAAGCTTCCAAGTCCACTACATTTGGCAAGGAGGTGCGTTTCTCCCTGCCCTAATGCGTGTATGGATGTGCCATTTTGTGTCTCTCGCGCTCTCCCTCTCTGTGTATTGGAGTATATCTGCGTGGAAATGTGGTGTAAATGACTACATGTACACCTGTTTCTGCAGAATCTTCTCGGGGAATGTATCTGTACTTGTGTATGGGAGTGTATGTGTCAATACTTGTATACATCTGGGGCAATGTAAGCTTTGGTATGGAGATCAGTGCTTATAGAGTAGAGATCGGCATACATCTGTGTGGTGGTATTCTTCGTCAATGTATGTATAGAGATCAGCATACATTCCTGTGGTGGTATTCTTTGTCAATGTATGTATGGGGATATCGGCATGCTTCTGTGTAATCTACGGTTTCGTATGTGCCTGTATGCGTCTGTATTTGTAGATGTCTGATAATCTTCCACAATGTGGCTATGGAGGTATTTCGATGTGCCTATGTGCTCTATGTATGTTCGAATGAGTGAGTACATATGTGGATGTGTATGTGCGTTTTTGTCTGAATACTTGCGTTGAGAGTTTCTGTCATTGTTTCATTTGATGTGTTCTGTACACCGTTTGTATATGTCTGTGTGTGGTGGTATCTGTTGTCACTGTTAAATTTATCAATACGATTCTTACCACCGTGATTGTTGGTAACCTTACACAGCTTGCTCTAATCATGAGACAAGGGAAGCTCGTGCCTGATGACATTATATTCAGCGTCTTGTCGAAGCGGTTTGAACAGAAGATCAAGCACAATGAGTCAGGATTCATCATCGATGGTTTCCCACGAACGCTTACTCAAGCTGTAAGATACAATGATCATATATGTAGAGGATCAAACATATATGTAGATGTTCATACTCAACTGTTAGAGGATTGCCGTATATATACCTACATATGTATATGTATTCTGGATGTATACGCATAGATATATGTTCATATGCACAGATGTTTAGGATTGAATACATGTGGATGTTCACATATACAGATGTTGAGGATTGCATGTGTGTGTGTATGTAGATGTTCATATACAAAAATCTTGAAGAGTGTATAAATATGAAGATGTTCATGTACGCAAATTGTGAAATATGCTCCACATGGCTGCTCAAATTGCGATCTGTATACGTGGGTTTTATTACTCTTCCAGGAGATTCTAGATGAAGTAGCCGAAATCGATTTAGTTGTGAACTTGAAACTAAGGGAAGATATGCTGAGGAAGCACATGGACCGATGCTGTTGCACAGAGTGCGGGTCGAGTTTCTGTGATTCCAAGCAGAACTGTCATCAATGCTCAACCTGCAAAGCCCTCACTCTAGTGCCTGGTGCAGCCAATATGATGGAATACATGAGTTTGCTCCGTGATCGGCTCAAGACTCACTCAATCCAGGTTTGTCTTTTCATTGAACTAAAAAGCCCTTCTAAACTTGGAGGGAGGATGTCTTTGTAATTTGAGAAATGGGTGGAAAGGATATGATGGAGGAACACAAATGAATGATCCGTAAGTTATCTGGTGTTTGCCCTAGAAGCCTAGTACAAAATTTCCTTCATAGGAGCTAAATAGAACGGCACATGGTATGGTTTTGCTACTGGAGCTATTACGTCAGCACCAAACCTTAAACCCTAAGCCTCAAATTAGCCCTAAGGGGAAACTTCAAAGCATATCCAATTATGCAGTATTTATTCCAAAACCTTGGTACCAAATTTCATTCGTTTGGGGGTTCATGAATCTTCATGTAGTTTTTTTTGCTAGTGGAGCTTTTTTAAGTTTTATATTTCTTCAACAGTGAACACTGTTAAAACTTCAGGTATAGAATACTCAATAAATCTCATTTTGTTTAGGGTTTTAGGTTTTCCATTTCTTCACTACTTTGCAGTATGTGGGTATCTTGTGATGGGAGTGTATTGGTGTTGAACTGGGGTAAATAACTGTAAATCCTAAATTCAGGGCTGTGCTTTACATTTTTCAAGTGGTATTCTTTTTTTCAATTCTTCATATTCTGTTTCCTATGGTTTAAAACAGTGTAAACCTGTCGAATATCATTATCGCAAGCGGGGGAAGCTCTTGGACTTGGATGTTGCTGGAGGAATTCCGAAGACTTGGCCTCGACTCTTGTCGGCACTACGGATGGAAGATGCTGAAATCGCTGTCCAGCAGCATCAGCTTCCGATCTGATTGTCTGAACCGATCTCTTGATCATTCCGATCATCTAAACAGGGAAACGATCTCAACACATCAGGAAAAGGTTGTGTGTCGAGATCTTCCGACGAAATTTTTGTAGCTTGTTTGTGTAATTTCCGGGTTTTGGTTGAGGGACTCACTCGTATACGAATGAAGCAAGCAAGCTCGCGGGCGCTGGCTTTATTTGTGGAGACTTTGATCGAGGATCTACTTCTACTAGTACTAGTACTACTCCTACTTCTACTACTACACAAACTAACCATGGCATGGCTTGTGCTCCTATGGTTAAAACTGCATATACAAGATAGCTAGCTACCTATAGATTGGAATAACTGGTTGGTTATAACTCAGTGTTTTTGTGAGAGCTTTTGTGATTGTAATAAATGGACCCCATCAGTTTTTTTGCCCCCCATTTCCAGAGCAATAGGCCTAGATGGGTTTGGGATTTTCTAAATGGTTTTGCTTATAGCTTGTTGTGTGTGCAGATGGGGCCACAGAAAAAAGAGCTTTTCCTGACTTACCACTTACCACTAGCTTTTGCTCGAATTCTATCGGTGAGTTTCGGGATCGAGCAAAGTCATCTTTCTGGGAATCATCGATGGATTGTGCTCGAGTCAAGCCTGGTCTCGGTGCCATTTCGCTCGGCTGTTGGGCAGTGAGCTGTGTAAAAACAAACCACCTTTGAATCAAGGTGTTTCTTCGACTTTGCAATTATGGCAGCTTCCATTCGGAGATCATGTACTTTGTGGAATGAGACGGTTGATGAGGCAATGGAGCATTGTGTGTGTGTGTGTGTAGTTGCGAGGATTGAAAAATACAGGCTTGGGAAAGAAGAAGAATACCATTGCATGCATCCAATCGAGTTCGCCGATCTTTACTGTTTGAAGCTCAGGAGATAGATACTCTTTTTTCTTTACCCTTGTGCTCGAGTTCGTCGATCTCAATTGTACATGGGTTTTTCCTTGCGCGTTTGCAGCTCGTAGATGCTCAAATCACTAGAGATGATGCTAAAGGTAGCGAATGCACACACACACATACATACATTCGTAGAAATCGGGTCTCGAATGCAAAATGCAACAGTTTGGGTGGATAAATACTCGGGTTTGGCCTTTATGAGCAAAATTTTGCAGCGTTTTCAGGACCAAGTTGCTCTAGCTTCTTTTTTGCTTCTGGGCACAATATCTGGCACAATCTTAGTTCAATTTTCTTCTTGTTCTTTCAGCAACTCCAGCATAATGTCCACAAGTCAGCTACATACATTTGATATTCATTTGCTCGATGAATCTATAGACATGCATACATACATGTCTGCAAATTTTGCAAGATTTTCTTGGACCAAGCTATTCTGGCTTTTTTTTGCTTGTTTTGGGCACAAAACCTGGCACAATCTCTCAATTCAATCTTCTTCTTGTTTCTTTTAACAAAGCCAGCATAATAATGTCCACAGTCAAACTACACACATTTGATGCTCATTTGCCCAATGAATGTATACACACACATACGTACGTACGTACAATGTATATATGTATATACGTATGTGTACATGCGTATGTGTATATGTATATGTATTATGTACGTATAGAGAGAAGGGTTTCTGAAGGTTTTTGCTTTCATGGCGCCTCTGTTCGGCCGTGCTCTGCCCTGCCGAGTCCGCAGCTATGGCACCTTGATCTCGCAGCTCCGGGGCCTCTGCTCCTGCAGAGTTTTGCTGCGCCATGGCACACATGCCATCGACTCTGTTTCCTCCGAGGGTCCTGCGGATGATGCTCAAGAAGAAGAAGAAGAAGAAGAAGGTGTGTTTGTTCGTCGCTCGGCACGATCCACTTCCATGTCGTCATCGATCCGATCCCCATCCCCGTGGAAAACTCCTTCCGTGCCTCACGGAGATGAAGGCCTTGAAATCGCGAAGCTTCCCGTCGCCCCTGATCTTGTTCAGACCCTTGCACGCCGCGGGATTGAGAAGCTTTTTCCTATTCAGGTAAGCGCCCGCCTCGGACTCCTACGGAATGTGTGCTTCGCAGACAATGTCTTTCACGTTGTGAGTCATCACGAATTCGTGGATTCGATAGCCTAACTGTACCTCATAGGATTTCTCACCTCATGGTGTCGAGCGAGACTAGGTACGTGTGATCGTTTGCTTGAATTTTTTTCTATCTGCGACGTATTGGTGTGCTATAACAAATTTACCCACATTGCAGATTATGAACCTCAAAATCCTTGCTTCAATAAAAAAACTGTTGAGAGCAGGATCCTGGCATAAGATTCATGCACTTTTTTGTTTTCTTGACTCTATGATATCTCCTGTGCTATCACAGTTAAGACCGATTGCACTTTGATGGTATTGAAATTTCAGGAGCTCATTGACTTTGTGGTATATATTTGTCCTAAATCTGTAGAGGGGATTCCAGTGCATGTACTTGATTCTATTAAAAATGTGCATTTTTTTAATTCTCTCGCTTCCACATAGTACCTACCTGAGAACTGTAACCATAACTATTTTCATGCTATGATTCTTGCATTGCAAATCACTGTAATCCTTATCAGCAGAAATTATTTCTCATTTACCTGCTCTGGTTCTCTCACATTAATCGCCTTAATCACGTCTTCATTATTTCCCTTGATAATGAAAAGACACTTGCGCTAAATAATCTGGATTCACTGATCAATTCTCAATCACTGGTATAATCATGTCATTGGCATCTTCTGGACTGAATGGTTATGTTTTTGTATAATTAACGATGTTTCTACTACTTTTAGAGAGCTGTCTTAGAACCTGCACTTAGAGGACAAGACCTGATTGCTCGTGCAAAGACTGGAACAGGAAAGACGCTAGCTTTTGGCATTCCGATTATAGATCGAATTATCAAAGAGAATGAGAAAGTCCACAGGTATTTTTGTTGTGGATTTTCAAGATTCGAGGATGTTAAACATTAGCTATTTGAGTCACATTTATATGGATGTGGTATACAGGCGACTTGGGAAACCTCCTCTCGCTGTCGTAATGGCCCCTACACGGGAACTAGCAAAGCAAGTGGAAGCCGAATTGGCAGAGTCAGCCCCAAACCTAGAACTCATTTGTGTATATGGTGGAGTCTCTATCGATAATCAGATTAGGCAGCTCCGAAAAGGAGTTGATATTGCAGTTGGAACACCGGGTCGTTTTATTGACCTTATTCAGCGTGGATCTCTGCGTCTGAATGAAGTTAAATATGTCGTACTTGATGAAGCTGACCAGATGTTGGCCATCGGATTTGTGGATGATATCCGAAAGATTTTTGAGTATCTGCCAATGGAGAGGCAAAGTATGCTTTTCTCTGCTACAATGCCAGGTTGGGTGAAGGAGCTTGCAGAAAAGCACATGAAAACTCCACTAATAATTGATCTGGTTGGTTGGACCATTTTTCTTGTCCTATCTTGCAGAATAGCTTGATTTTTTGTATGTAGTCCGATGATCTTGTGTATGTTATCAGGTTGGAAAAAACGAAGATAAAATAGCCGAGGGCATCAAGCTTTTATCTTTGCTCACTAACAGAGGAGAAAAGTGCTCAGTACTAGGTGACCTAATTAAAGTGAGAATTGATTTGTCATCATGTTGATAGCTTGCTACTTCATGTATGTCTTGTCTCACGTTCATGCCAGCATCATTATTTTGGTTTCACTTTCTCTTACATAGCAATTCATGGCAGGTATATGGCAAGTGCTGCAAGAGTATCGTTTTTACAAAGACAAAGAGTGATGCTGATGATGTTGCCATGTCCCTAAGCCAGTCAATCAATTGTGAGCCTCTACATGGTGATATTTCGCAGTCTCAAAGAGAGAAAACCCTCAAGTCTTTTCGCGATGGGAAAACATCTGTATTAGTTGCAACAGATGTTGCATCGAGGGGTTTGGATATTCCCAACGTTGATCTTGTATGTATAATAACATGCTTGTTGAAGAGATGGATTTGCTTTTTGTAGGGCACCTAAGTATCCCTAGCTTAAATGATAATTTACCGTGAGATCCCCCTGTTTCAAAAACTTGGAATATAGCTCGTTATTGAATTCTGTAGATTTAAAAAATCTACTACTATAAAGCTGGTATTATGTCAATGCTTGTTAGAAAGTTCTGAATATTCTGATGTTTCTCACCTTTTTTGATAATAAGTTCTACTATCTACAATAATTTTTTGTGTGATTGTTTTCATTTCAGGTTGTACACTACGAGGTTGCTAATGATTCAGAGACATTTGTGCATCGCTCTGGTCGAACAGGCCGAGCTGGAAAAGCTGGAACTGCAATTTTACTGTATTCATTTAACCAGAGGCGAATACTTGATTCATTACAGAGAGACTTGAAATGTAAGTTCCAAAGCATCAATCCACCATCTGCCAAAGAAGTTTTGATGGCATCCGCTGAACTGGCAGTTGAAAAGCTGCACAAAGTTCATAAAGACATGATAGATGCCTTTCTGCCCACAGCTGAAAAGCTTTATTTAGAACAGGGTACTAGAGCATTTGCAGCAGCCTTAGCGCATGTTTCTGGTTTTGGTGAGGTAATAATAATACCCGTTCTCCCCTTTTTCTAACCAGACTGAGTTTGTGCTATGCACCCGATAATTTTTCTTTGATTTTAGAATTATGAATTACACATGTTCTGAAGGTACTTGCATGGGTGTCCATCCCTGCACTAAAAGCTTTTGTCTGATGACATCTCTAAATGGCGTGTCTGAGGACACAATTCAAGTGATTGAACCTATTTCTTATTTACTATCACAGCTTGCAACAATTGTCAAAGAACCATCCCGAAGTGAAAGGCTTGCTAATAGTGACGGATCTAGAAGTTCTTCGTACAGTATGAGTGGAAAACACAGCAACAATGGATCAAAACCTTTGTATACCAGTTTCAATTCTTCTAGTGGTGGTGACTGGCCAAGCAGGTGATGCTTAGGACGCACCTTCTCATTGTGATGTATGCCATCATTGGTGCGATAAATATGCTAATGTATTGTCACTATTGTGCATCTCAATAACCTCAGCAGGTATGCTTAGGATGCATCTTCTCATTGTGATGTATGCTATAGTTGGTGTGATAAATATGCTAATGTATTGCCACTATTGTGCATCTCAATAATTTCTTCATTCATCTTAGGTGCAAAGTTGGGACATTAGATTCTATGATATTAAAAATAAAAAATTGAAACCTGCTGATATGATGATTACAATGGCTTCAACTGTGGATCCTAGCATACTCAGATTTTAATTAAACATGTGATGCATATGACAGACACATGATGTATTTGGATTGTATTTGCTTGTGACTGACACGTGAATGATTTTATGCAGAGTATTCAAAGGGAAATGCCTGAAATGTGGGCGGAGTGGGCATCGGGCTGTGGAGTGCCCCAAATCATAAACAGAAAGGAGAAATGTGGGGTCAATCATTTTCCTGTATGATGTGAAATCTTGTATTTCTTATGGAAAAGACCAATGCAGTGCATCATTATTGGTGTCAAATGACAAGAATGCGAATAGGCTGTGCATCATTGTGAACGAATTCCTCTTTTGTTCGTAATGTGGCTCCATGTTTATTTTCAATGGAGAGTAGAGTTCCTTGCCAACAGATATAAGATGTGCTAAGGCTAAGGTACTTTGGCCATTAATTAATGTGTGATGTAAGTTGTAACTTATGACCACCAATTCTTCAGTACCCTATTCATCTGCCCCTAATCTACCAGTATTACATTTTTTAAAATTATACATGAACCTCTATAATGATTGAAAGTTTTTCTGGGATTAGATACTGGTTCCGATGGCTTTAAACATTGTGAAGATTTTTCTCCAGATGATTGATTATGATAATAAGAATCTTTGTACTTATTACAAGTTCTTCTGTATAATTAGGTTCATATTTAAACATTGTGAAGACTTTTCTCCAGATGAGTCATTATGATAATATGAACCTTTGTATAATTAGGTTGCAGTATGAACGAGAATTGACTTCTTCCAGGTCTTCGCAGTTTCTGGAAACCTTTCCCCCATTCAATTGATTAAGATCTTGGGTTCTCCGTGTCCATCCCAATGCAGTGATTTCAACATCATGGAGACTTGAGAGGAAAGAGGCTAGTGGTTATCACTATGTTTGTTCAAAGAAATTCTGATCAAATAGTTTGGTTATTATGTGGCATGCAGAGAGAAAATTTCCACCCTGCAAGTGCTATGGATACAATGGAGGGGGTGTACATTTGATGCCCATTAAAGAGAACATTTGCAAAGCTGTGTGTAAAACATTGGGAAACTCAGGAAGAGACTTGTGGAGACTTGCCAAAAACATAAGTGGAGTTTGATAGGAACTCCAAGAGGGGCGCAAGAACAAGAATTGTATCCTTCAAAAGACATCAAGAGAGGTGTAAGAGCATATTGAAGAAAAAGCGTTGATGATTTACTCTTAACAAAAAACCTCTGCATCATTACACGGTATCGTACAAAGTGTTCTACATTGTACAAGGACTACACCAATCAGTGATTGAATGTCACATTGATTCTTTGTTTCTCTTTCCCATCCCTCTGAAGCATCCCAACCCAAACCTCCGGCTAAACGCCTCAAACCTGCATTTTCTTCGAGGAGTTATTACAGATCCATTATCAGCATTCAAGAACTCTTCCACTTTCATCGAATTTGTTTCTTGCAGAGCGACACTGATGGCCCTCAGAATCATCTGCCAGAAAGAACAAAATGATATATCAAGATTTTGTAGGGGCTCGAGATTTTGTGAGATTAGATTAAAGTAATGATTATATACACATCCAACAATTTTGTCCTACAGAGAATGAGAAATCAACACGGTTGCAAAACAATAATACCTTTTCTTCTTCATCAACATTGGAAGGAATTTCAGCAAATATTTGTCGCCCGGAGGGCCCATCAGTGGATTTTTCACTTTTTCCAGGAGAAGCACATCTCACCCACCCTTCAGTTGAAGCACCATTTGAGCTGGGGTATGAGCAATCTCCACTCTGTTCTCTTCCACTAGACTGATAGATTTGGTAAGAAGCTCAATGTAAAATAATGCTAAGACATAATGGTATGAACGAGATTACGATAATGTTCAAATACAATCCTCATACCTCCAACTGGTCACAAGTATAAAATTCTGGGTTATCATGATTGCCCTTCATTCGCCTGATGATTCCGGCTATATCTGTAGGATGCTCCAAGTTGCTTTTCCGCGACTGCAAAACCTTTTTAACACCCAGCCAGCATGGGATATACTTTAATGAAACAATCATCACGGCATAGCTGGAACTCAGCAAATGAGAAGTGCCAGATTACATTAGCTTCACCAAGTTTACTGAGAATTTCCTGCTGTGGTACGTTCTCCTTTCCTGGTGTAAATGATCCATTAATATCACCAAGTCTGCTGACTGCTTCTTGCTGGAGTAACTTCATATGTCCTATGCAAATAACCATCACCACAAGAATAAGCTTTAACAATCATATAACCTGCACCGTATAATTCTATAACAAACAAAACCTGCTTCTAACAGAAAAACAAGAGATCTACATCAATGTGATGGGTATATTCACAAAGACACCACCAACATATGTCAAGGTATGAGTAGCTAAGGTGACTGCCAATATGTTTTGTATAATGGAAGCAGCCTACACTCCAATTACAAATGAAAAATCTTGTATTTTCAGCAAACCAGATTCTTTGCAGGTAGAGCCTGAATAGATCTCCTAAGCAATTCAAAAGATGTAATCAAACGCATAAAAAGAAACACAAACCTTCAGAATTTTCCGAATTCTGCATACTGCGAACAGGCTCGGAATGCTGTAACCAAAACTCATTATTTCTTAGCCTTAACAGCACATTTACTTATGTTAACTGAACATTAATACACATAGCAAGTCTTTAATCCTATGATATCTTTGGTAAGAAGTATTTCACTGCAGATATCAAGTACACTAGGTAGATTGCTTAATATATCTCATTTCATATGACTGTATAATAAGGCCCAGTTTTTCTTGCCTTTATTCTGAGAGTGCCTATCTAAATGCAGCAGTCTATCGTAATGGAAGGTAAATACACACAAGCGCACATATATGTTCAAAGCAACAACCGAACCACTATCCTATTAAAAAGAACAGTCTACCATGTGCAAATAAAACCCTGCTGATTTCAGACAGCAATATGCACTAGACCCTCTACACTGATTCAGCAGCACCAATTGCAAATGTCACTCGCTATATACATCTTAAACAAACAATTCGAAAACAAAAAATGAATTTTTAGAAGGAATGAGAAGCTACGTTACTACCTCAATTAGCCCTTGAAAGGATGGAAATGCATTTACACCATATGCCAGGAAATTGCACGTATCCTCTAGAGAGGGATGTGTGGGTGGGCTTAAGACATTGTGGAAGAAAATTGTCACAGAATCATAGTAGAATTGTGGCCTTGACGAGTTATGGTCTCCTTCAAATTTAATTATGTTTTTGTCACCCTGCCAAAGTTGTCATTATCAGAAATCTTCAAATAGAGAAACATGAGGTTAAAGATGAGTCTGTTCTGTAGAGGAAGGATATCAAGAACATACTGCATACACTCTGTGGATGAGATCGGAGTGGTGGGGAGGTATAAATGCATCCCCTGTTGCATGTCCAAATAACGCTGGAATGAAGGTTTTAGAAGCGTGCTGAAGAAGTATAAGAAAACTAATTAGATCATGATATTATTGCTTGATGAGCTTGTTTAGATGCATGTGGATGTAAACTAGTGAGCAAGCAGTTTGATTTGAATCGGAACCAAACACAATCGCTGTTTAGTGTCTTAACCAGTTTGACAATTAAGTCAATTTAGTATGTTGATACCAGTAAAGCTTAAATTTTATTTGTCTTGGAAATAATGATTAATGGTTTGATTTGGTTCAATTTCAACAGCTTAGTTCCGTTTACTGACTTTCATTGTTTGGTTTGGGTTCTAAAAATTCTGAACTGTTGGTTTAAAAGGTAATGCTTCTGTTGATGCCTCACTTTGAAGTGCTGAAATTATATGAAGGTGCTACATCAACTACTATGAGTATAAACAGAACGCTCACAGGCACACACATTTATATGCTTATCTCGTTCATCCCTGGTTTAGTTCACGATAGATGATGGACCCAACACGAAGTATTACCTGAACAATATTCATATCCATGATGTCAAATTGCACCCTTTTTTGAATGATTCTTCGCATTATTTGCAAAGCTACTCGTATCTGCAGAACAAAGTTAAATCATCCCCTAATCATACAGTAGCAGCTGTGCTAAATTCTATATTATTTAATATGTTAATCTTTCTTGGAGATCACATAACTTGTTAACTTTGGTATCCTTCAATGCCTCTCATGTATTTAGGAAACGTTCTTGAAGGCCATACTTTTCATTTGAAGTTGTGCTGATTTTATTCAATAGGGGCAACTTGCATATAGTATTTCAAAGAATACAAATTCAAAGCAAAAAGAAAGACTCTATCCATAATGAAAAGAGTTTATACTTCCAGGATCTTATTTCGTTTTGCAATTCTGCAGCAAGGGCAGACCTTTTCCTCACATGCTATTTCATGTCCAAACTCCCCTTCCTTCCCAAAATGCGCCTAGATGGGTCTATGAAGTCAGTTCTAGGGAACCACTGAAGTGTTGTTTGAGAACATCTGCCATGTATCATTGGGGTGTGCACATGGGGGCTTTTATCATTGTCTATTTGACTCAGCTCAGAAGTAAATATATTCAAGTGACATTTTCAAGTGACTGAGCTAAGATGTTCTTTTGATCAAATTCACCACAGCACACTCAAACTTTAGGATATTCAGAAAGCACAGTACTTCCAATATTAACGCTTACAGTGAACTTGGGGAGACGAATTTTGTACACATCAACCAACTCCATCATCAGCGTGAAAAGATTTGAAAATGGGCTGTCAAGAACCATTCCTGCAATAGACGGATCTTCAGCACCATAGAGCAGACTGCAAAACAAAGAGAAAAAGAATGCTGCATGCTCATCAACCTGCAACTGTATAGGCCCTATATTGCAAAAAAAAACATGTACATAATGCCTACAATGATCAAGAAGATGAGCAATGCAATGTCAATCCAGAGGATATTCTCTGACTAAATAAATACATTGTGCTTCCCCAAGAATAGAACCAAAAGGAAAAGGAATAGTATCTCTGGTGCTGGCACTGAATTGTATTTCAGGTTTGATTTTAGGTTTCGAAAAATATGGAAGGGGGCTCCATTGGCTGAACTAGAATATCACAGACTGTTATAAGTGCGCATGTAGTCTTCCATTGCAGGGTAAAATAGAATGTCATATGTATTAGAGTGTGCACATCAACTCATCATTGTCTCATATTAGCTACAAGAACTATTGTGCAATGTTATCTTCTTCTACAGACGAAACCATGAGGTTGCATTGCATGAGTGCTTCTCTGAATGAATGCATGATCTCGAACAAGTTAAAGGATGTTAGAATACCTCGTTACTGCACCCATAGAACGTCCCCACAAGCCAATACAAGATGTTTGCTTTAACGAGCGCACATAGGTAACAACCGCCTTTAGATCTTCTTTCTGGAGAGAACACCTAAACTGTTAGCATTAGACATACTCAAGTAACACATCGACTGTTTCGAGATGGAGGGACAGGACAGGAAACTCACTTCATTCCAACCAAGGCTAACAAAATCTCCATCAGATAGACCAGATCCAGAGAAGTCGAGGGTGAAAACAGTAATGTTTGAAGGAAGGAGTACAAATGCTGCCCCATTGCCATCAGCTCGACATCCACTGATTAGAATAACAGGAAATATAAAAATGAACCCAGTATCAACACATATGCAATACAAAAATAACCCGGAAAAGAAAAAAAAAAGAATATCTCGTATTACACCCAAATGTAGGAATAACCCGAATCAACCCAGGCCTTGATAACTTGCTTCTAGATTAAGAATATAACGAGTTTTACAGCTGCATGGCTAAGGCTGCTACTTCGCGATCCCAGTGAATGAAGGAACCACTAAGGGGTTTCTGTTCAAAGAAAATCTTAAATGCAGCTAAGATATCATGTGTCCATGAAAACAGAAAACTGTCCCAACACACCATCCACACTCTATGGTTGTCTCACCACTAAAGAGTGTTTGACCACCCAAGAGTCTTATACCTCGTGTGCCTGACCACCCAAAAATCCAGTACAATAAGCAATTGTACATGCAAGTTCATAAATGGTTTCCAGTTATGGAATTTCCACCACCTCTAACTTACTTCATCAATACTTGCTGTCTGTGACTATATGAAAAATAGATCCATCAATCCTAAACCCTGAACCCCCAATCTGCGATCCACGTGAAGGTTAAACCAATTCAGAATTGGATGCACCATACTACAAGAAACAATAACATAAGGCCCAAACCGATCAGTACACAAACAAATCGTAAAACGTTTGTCTTGTAATTTCATCAACTGTGAAGCCAGAAACATTGAGCTCAGGAGGTGACAAAATGTGTAGCAATTTAGGATCTGGAGTAATACATCGAGATCCAAAACATATGAAACCCTGAGAGTAAGGCGAGTAATATAAGTTGGTTACTGACCTATTTCCATGGCAATATATCACACAAGGCAGCTTCGTGTCTTCAGGAAGCTCTGCCGGAACATAATGACTGCACTGCAAAACTTGGCCTTTGCTGTTGGTAATCTGCCAGTTATAAACACATCGCTCAGCATTTGAAGAGTCTTATTTATTTTTCTCAAAACCTTTCCGATCGTTTGCTTGGCAGCGACAATTTCACACATTCGTTGTCAAAATCATATGCGTCTTCTTCCTGAAGCAACTATTTTTTGCTTTGTCTACACTTTTTGGCCCAAATTTAGAACAATTTCAATGGACTGGGTCGAAGGAGATGCAAACTTAACCTCTAGATCTTTCCGTTTGTAAGGGCGGCCTTTGATGGAGAACTCAGCTTCTAAGAGGTCACCTACACTGTATTCAGCCCTGCAAATGCATGGCCAGAACAAGCGAACAAGTCAGATTAGTCTCAAGCTTTCAATTCGGAAGGCAAAATTGAGGGTAATGGAAAGGAAAAAACGGAGCAAAGAGAGAAAGGACATCAACCTAGGGGGTCGAATTACAAAGTTAACGAAAGGTTCCATGGAAGCTGAAGGGAGCCAGCCTCTCGCAATGTATTCTCTCTGCAAATTCTGCTACTCTCCAGTTCCCCTTCGTTCTTTTTCCCTTTGACTCCCTCCCCTCTCTCTTCCTCTTCCACTCTCACACACACTCTCACTCTCTATGCAGAGAAGAGGTTCTAGATTTGCAAAGCCCTGCTTCAATCTTCTCCTTCTTCTTCTTCTTCTTCTTCTTCTTCTAGCTACTGAATTCTATGTTGTTCAGTGTGATCTGTGCTTCTGTTCTGTTGTGGAAATGCAGGGAAGGAAGGCATCTACAGCCTGCTCTGCTACACATACCCTCTTCTCTCTGAACTCTCTCCCTCTCTTGCTCTCTGCCCTATCTCCCTCTCTCTCGCCCTCTCTGATCCGCATTCATTCTCTTCCTTCTCCGCTTCTCTCCTCGCGTCCCCTTCTTCTCTTCTCCCCCTCCCTCTTCCCGCCGACACCCTCTCCTCTGCCCGTCTCTTCCCTTCAGCACACACACTCTGCTTCTGCTTTCTGTCTCTCCCCCCTCTTCTCGGCTCTGCTCTGCTGTTGCGCACCGTCTCTCTTCTCTTCTCTTCTCTCCTCTTCTCTTCTTCCCTTCTCTTCTCTCCTCTTCTCTTCTTCCCTTCTCTTCTCTTCTCTCCTCTTCTTCTCTTCTCTTCTCTTCTCTTCTCTTCTTCACTTCTCCTCTCTTCCCTGCTCTGCTCCGCTCTGCTTCTGTCTTCTGTTTTCCTCCTCTGCTCTGCTTCCGCCTTCCTCCTCTGCTCTGCTCTGTCTTCGGCCGAGCGGACACCTGAACGTACATTTCACAGGACGCCACATACATACATGCACATACATACATACGCACACAACGCATCATGCACATGCACCACCCATGTACATGCATCCCACGCAGGCATACATACATACGCAGACGACCCATCATGCGCATGCATCCATGTACAGGCATCCCATGCAGGCATACATACATACGCAGACAAACCCATCATGCACATGCACCCATGTACATGCATCCCATGCAGGCATACGTACATACGCAGACAACGCATCATGCACATGCATCCATGTACATGCATCCCAGGCACGCATACATACATATGCGGACAACCCAATCATACACATGCATCCATGTGCATGCATCCCATGCACGCATACATACATACGCAGACAACCCATCATGCACATACATCCATGCGCATGCATACATACATACGCACACAACTTGTCATGCACATGCATCCATGTGCATGCATACCATGCATACATACATGCACATACACATCTGCTAATGACGTGAGATTCCAGTCCCTCCGATCCGCAGGTTTTTGCCCGAGATGCTGCGGATCGGCCACTTTTGCTTTGAAAATGCGAGCCGAGTGACAGCTCGAGAGCTCGATCGATCTGTTCTTTGATCTGGAGGTCCGATCCGGAGCCTTCCGGAACATGGCTTCTTGAAATGCCGGAAGTCCCGAGAAGGTGTATAGCCAAGCTGGGAACTCGATGGCCCTCTGTTGAAACACATGGATATATATGGATCGAAGGCCTGATTCTCGGAGAATGGATTGGACCCACGACCCCGATTGCTCTCTTTCCGAAGGAATCGGAGGAGACGAGAGACAATAGAGCACGCATTATCAGAACCTCAAAAAGCAGAGGTCAACAGATAATGTCTCTCAACAGGTTGTCAGATTGGAAATCCGCAAGCAGAGTAGACGTAGACGACTTTGTTGATGACCAGAGGACGTGTGTTGACCGTAAATTCTTATTATAATCGGTGTGCGTAGACAAAAGCTGGGCTTTGAGTCTTTGGCATTAAGCATGTGGAGATTTCGAGCATCGCGGTGGTTCGCCAGATCTAGTTACACGGACGCCTTTCCCTCAATGCATCAAGCCGAATCGAGAGCTCGATGATTTCAAGGTACGTACAACATCACTTCCATGTCCAGTTGCACAGCGTTCTAGTTGGGATCGAGATCAATCCCACTTCTTCCGGCCCTGTAGTTGCTAGTGCAATCAAGAGATCGAGCAGAAGCTCTGACTCTCTTGCAACAAGCCAGACGATCTCGTTTTGTTCTGCTTCTCTCCGATTTGCATGTGACGACGAACAAGGAGAGCAGTTGAGCTTTGTTAGCGCTAACGATTGGCGTAGAAAGGCTCGTGATCGACACTCACTACATCATATCAGCCGCATTGACCAATGATGCGACACCCGAGCTCATCAACGCTGAGGCCCCACTGCATTCATTTGTAAGTACAAAAGGCCATCATCTCAATCTCAGCATTGTACCATTGTATGATTGTACTATACATGACCACTATCTAGCTTCCAACATAAACTTCGTCGAAAAGCTTACATTGGCGTCGATTCCCAACACAAACTTCTAGTTGTTCCAAAGCACTGAGATTGAAACAAATGGCAAACAAACTAGAAACTTGGTTACATTCCATTACAAACAAGCTGGCATTGTCATCCCCTCCGAATAATGGCTTCACGAGATCGAGCAGGTAACCAGGAGGAATTCCGATACATGCTTCTAAATAGTTCCATGTCCACCACAAACATTAAGACTCTTCAGCAGAGAACTTTCATTTGATTCATCAACATTTTCAGTTCAGGAAAAATATGACATTTTTAACCCTTGTTATATAGTTAGTGCTCATGGTTCAGGCCCATGCCTTGTGATCTACTCACAACGAGGAGTTTAGGGTTTAGAAATCCCACATTTCAACCTTGGTACAATGAGGGTTTTCAATTATCAACATTTTCAGATCAGAAAAATCCCACATTCAACCTTGTGATCCCACTCATAATGAGAAATTCCAATTAACACTTCCAAATCAGAAGAGTACTGCATCTAACCTTGTGATCCAATGGTGATTGAGCTCACGAATTTGGAAACTGAAAACTTTTGCTCACATGAAGACGTATCGACATATCTATTCAAACCCTTTCTCTGTTTTCTCCCATTATTTCAAAACATGTATACACTGAAAACGAGACAATGGTCCACCGGTGCCCCAATGGCCTTACAAAATGCAACAAAATTTGAACTCTACGAGGCTCTATAATAATCGGTTGTTCAAGTATCGGCAAGGCGCAGAGCTTTGATCCAATCCAAATCTAGTTTAAATGCCCCTGGCCCTGAAACAGAGCCTTCTGGTCCTTCGTTAACAGACAGAGCTAGTGACATACCACAAATCCTTGATCTGTTCATCTCATGCTTTATCTCGATGATTTTACCTTTCATCGTTGGAAGATACCGATCAATAGGAATCTGCATAAAGACAGACAAACAAATCAGTTCTTCATAGGTGTAATGAAGCATCAGTATTTTCCACTCTTACAAAATCACCCATTACCATCACTTCAAACCATTCATCTTTCGGTGCAAATATTACTGATTGCCATATGTTTGAATCTTCAAATGTTCCCCACCATGATTCAGTCCGAATCTGAGCATGCCACATCAACTTGTTATTGCCCATATGTCGGTGATGATCAAAGGTGCATTAAGAACATTAAGAATCAATCAATTGACTGTAAGCAAAGAAACCAGGAGGTTACACTTATTACTGATGAATAATGAACTAAATGATATGAATCAAGCTCTAATCTCAGGCATAGACATAACTTTGATGATATGACTTGGCCTTCGCATAGTCACACACTTGAGTACTTGCAGCGTCTTACATTTTGGTATTAAAAAGATGGTTTCAAAGCATCAAGTTACACACTCACAAAAAATATTATAAACCAACCAATACCTCACCGTTGAGACATAACAGCGTCCATCACCTTTCACACGAAGTGCAATTGTGTCAAATGGGTCCAGATTGAATCTCCCAGCAGCCTTTTATCTTGAAACACCCATACCAAAACAAATTATTACATTACGCAAGTCAGTTGGTTTACAGTTTTAGGGTGTAGTGTTTAAGGATTTACTTTGTAGTTTTGGAATAGTGAGCTCCAAACTTCCAATCTATGTACTTAATTGTCAATTTGTTAGCCATACTTATATTGTAACACATTCAGCCTCAACAACCACTACCTTTTCATTTGTTGTGACATTTCGTGCTTTTAATACAAACTAAATCAAGAATATAAATCTTTCCCCTAAATAGTGAATACACTAAGATCTTTGAATAATTGGAAGTTTTACTATTCACGCAAATATTGACAACAAGTTCTGGACCTTCTCTGTACGCATTCCAGAAAATCCACTGCGCACTATCTTTCCATATCCAGTTAAATCTTCGGAGAGAATGCCAGAAAAGGAAGCTGCAATGCAAAAAATGGCACAGACCTTTGTGATATTTACATTGACAAAAAAAAAGGCAAACCCCTATAGAAGTTAATATTTGTACCAGTTGAGCTGTCTTTGCCATTTAAATCCAAATTAGCACTAGAACACCCTGCTTTGGAAAAAAAAAAGTATCACTTAAAACCTATCTCTAACAGAAAATTTCCAATATTTATGCAGGGTACTTACTATGATATTCAACTAACAGTTCACATCATAAAACTCGATAACAGGAAGGTATGAAGGATATTTATAGTCGTACAATTTATCAAAGGATACTTAAACCAACATCAACATCGAACGACATTTGCAGTAAAATGTTTTATCATTTATATACTAGGCCTAAAACTTAAACACGCTTAAAAAAGGAGTTGGGCTCTTAAATACATGCCACCATGCTCTGAATCAGAGAAGACTTTCCACTTCTTCAGATCATCCTCGCTTGAAAATTTGAATAGAGTCATCTCCCTTGGCGGTCTCAAATCATCGATCTTCCATGCTACAGCTGTACAACGTGCAAAGAACACAAGTCAGTAATGAGAATATATCATGATTCCAAGCCACAAATGTAGAACAACCTGACACATAACACTTTTGATTTGATCTTTGGGAATAAACGATGGTAAACTAGGTAATTGAGGGGCATGTTGATGTTACTTCAACACTGAAGGGTTGAAATCTAGAAAAACTGCAAAATTTGAGGGAGTTATTTCCTGGCACACATGTCTGAATTGTAAGAACTATGGCATGGGTAAAAACGCCCAAGTTGATGAATGTTAACATGTTTCTACTGTTCTATATGATTGTACAACAAGACATTTGAGAAATGATACGAAAAAGCCAGCAAGGATTAGGCAACGACCAATGTTCTCAATGCACTACTACACATAATTGAAGGCAAGAATTTGTATTAATGTCATCGTTGGTCACAAAAATGAAAACATTCACAACAAGACTCGGCATGAGGGGAGTGTGCCAGGATCATTTTAAAATAACTGGAAAAGAAATTTCGAAAACGGGTGTCTTATGATCTGCATTTTGGAATGGGTATTTTATAAGCATTCTACATTTTAGAACTACCATCTTGACTTTTACTCTACAATCTGGACATATTCCAGCAATTCTATATGATTTATGTATTTCACACATTCAGCGAATGCCACAATCCATATAGTTTAGAAAAGGCGGTCCCTACATATGTATTCTATGTGTATTATGTGCTATGCATTTTAAAATTACAGGTGCAGTAAGCTAGCTATCTGCAATTATGGATCACAAAGATGCTAACACTTTGGATGATCAAGCTAGAAAATTCCATTCCACAGGCCCTTTAAAACGCGAGAACTTCTTAGCCTGATTAAAATATTAAATGCAATTAGTAATTTTACCGCTCCTCAAAATACACCAGTATCCAATGTCAATGTCAATGTCAAAACATTAAGAAAAATGATGTTGGTGAATTTGGCAAGCATGTTATCAAAGATAGAAACACCGACATCCTAAACTGGGAGAGACGCAAAGTGAAAAGATGTAGGCTGTGCTGCAGTGCGCTATGAGATGTGTAAAAAGAAGTGGGATGAGGAGAAGAAATATAGAAAGTATGGTTCTATATTTAACAGAATTTTAAAAGTTAATGAATGATCCAAGAAAACAAAAGGCAGCAGTTTTGCTGTTACAAACTTATCTTTACAAGGATTAGAGAAATCTTGAAGTACTAATCTAGGGAGAAGGCCCTACATTTACTAAAACAATAAGTGGAGAGAATCAGATGAAAATGGCAACTATTGTAGAAAATGACATAGGTGCCAAAAGCCTCTTAGGTAGCTGGTAATGACTATTTTGGCCACTGACTGCAACCAGCTATTAGGTCTAGAAGCTTCCAGAAAAGTTTAGAGATCCTTCATGCCAAACAGTAAAATGAGTTTCAGTACAAGATTTTCAGGCATAACCTTTACCATTGCAAGCAAAACTCGATATGTAAACTATCATAATCTAATAACAAGAACCTTGCAATAAGTTGGGATCTCCAAATAAAAAGTACTTTCTCGTCTTATCTTTGAACCAAGAAGGAAACCAGAGAACACAAACCAATCATATACATGAATAGAAATCCAATAGATATTATACGCCAACTAAAACTAGACTCTTGAAGCTCCCTGGATCCAATTGACGTGAGATTCTCATAACACCAATGGATATTGGAAAGGTAACTGGTATAAAATCACAGAGTTTGAGTACAATCACATACATGTCCAAAAATATCATAATATGAAAGATAAATATTGCATCTCTGCTTTGTAAATTTGAGAGCTGTGTATAATTTGCATATATATACATGCATGCATGCACGATGTGCACACGGTCTATACATACTTACCACACATACACATACCCAAATACATGCCGATACGTGATTGTACACGCAAACACATCCGAAAACAATTACATACACATCCTGCTGCATACAATATCCACCGAGATACATACACACGGAAAGCATGAATACATGAATAGTATCCAAGTCGCTTCGCCAACCTTCCCAGACCCTCTTCAGCATATTCCCTTAAGCTCAAGTCGTTGACATACATGGCAAATACATACACGCAGAAAGGATGCATACAAGGAATCAGATCAAGTCGTTTTTCCATACCTTCCCAGGTTCTCCTCACCACATTCCCCCTAAGCCCAGATCATTCACATTCGTAGCAAATACATACACACGCAAGGAAGCATCACATGAATAGTTTTCACAAGCCGCTTTGCCGCACGTTCCCAGATTCTCTTCAGCACATGCCCTTAATCTGGTGATCATTCACACACAACGAACGAGCGAACACAGAGAGCCAAAAGGGGAAAGGATGGGAAAGCGTGGATGGAGAGGCAGAAGGTACCTCTGCGCGTTGCATCCACGGTTGCACGTACGAGCGATCGAAACATGGTCCTCTGAGAGGGAGCTCCACAGCCAAGGATGCTGAAGGAGGAGGTCAGCTCGAAACCCTAATGTGGGCTCTGTTCTGCTGCAAATTAATTATACCCTAATCAATGCCATGTAAACTGATTAGACAAGTAATTTAGATCAGTGATTTGTGCTAATTACCTGATTAAGCAGCAAATGCAGTTATGCCCTAATCAATGCCATGCAACTAATTAGACAAGTAGTTTAGATCAGTGATTCGAGCAGAAGCAAGTCATGCGGAATTTACGCTGCCGATGATCTGTAGCGAGCCGTCGACGTCGACGAACAAGCAGAAAATTTATGTGCTGATCAATGTCATTTTAGATCGGTGATCAGTGCTGATTTACCTGATTAAACATCGATGTCGTGAAGATTTGCGTAAGGCAAAAATCGTCGAGCTCAGTGGACGTATATGTATGTATGATACACGCACGGATTGCTTCTATTTCCGGATCCCTCGCACGATTCGAGCAAAAGCAAGTCGTGTTGAATTTACTCTCCCCGATGATTTGCAGCGAGAAGAGCTTGCGTCCTCTGTGATCACCAGCTCTTCTTCGAGGGCAATCGATCGAACGCTGCACCACTCTTATTACCTTCATTTGTTTTTTTGCATCCGAGGTGTATGGGCAGGAGAAGGGTTCGACTATACCATACAAGCACAAGCGGAAGCCATCAGAAACAATGTTGTTCTCTACGAGGCGGTGCAAGCCCTGGTAATCGTGGAAGCATGGATTGTGTTGAATTTTCATGCCTGTTGGCCTGTTGAAAATATACACAAATGTTTTACAATATGTATAGAAGATTAAACTACAAATTAGATGGTCGACATCTTCAGCTTCGCTCCTAATGCAGGTGTGCCTCCTCTTAATACACACCATATTCAGGGTTAACACGCTTTACTATCGTCTAGACAAATGTTTCCACTTGCCAAGAAAACATACAACTAGGAAGGACTGATCGTCAATCCAACGAAGAATCCTCGTCTTGATCATTTCATTTCACCTTCGCGAGCCCTGCTCTTTTCAGACGCTTTCTGTCTGTGGCATGAAATCCGCCATCAACACCGCAAATGGCCGTGATTGATGGGAAGAGCGTAAAATAATTCGCGCTATGCCAAACTTGGTAGCTGGGATCCTCAAAGGGAATTTGTTAGGCCACAGAGCTAAGAGGATATCGTCATCAATCTTTCTCCATCACATGCGCATGTCAGACATACGGATTTTCTACATAGCTGGATCACCCCAACACCTGAGATGCTCTGTTTCCCTCCTTGATTTCTCATGGCTATGCACCTTTCAATCGAGATGGGCTTGTTGTCCCACGGGCGATGAGCTAATCAGAGCAACAAGGCTTTGTATCGTTGCCACTTCTACATTGGGGCAATGGCAAACTGCTCTTTTCATTGGAGAAAAAAACCCTCTAGGGTTTGGCTTCTTCAAGCTGTGGCATATACATTTGAAAGCACTATGTATGCCGCCGAATTCTCTGGTTCTAGCTGAATGATTTGATCTACTGCATATTCGGCTAAGTCCACGAATCCATGCAGCTTGCAAGCACCCAGCACCGCACCCCACCCAGTTGCGCTGGGTTGGAAAGGCATCTTCTGAATGCAATACGCAGCCTCTTTCACATGACCAGCGCGAGCAAGAAGATCGACTATACATGCGTAGTGTTCCAACATAGGTGTAGCTCTCTGTTGTCTGTCCATATACGCAAAGAAAGAAAGCGCTTCATCGTGTAAGCCAGATCGACCAAAGGCCGAAAGAATCGAAAGCAACGTTATTTGGTTCAACTCGACCCCATCCTTGTCCATCTTGTCAACCACCCACAAAAGCTCTTTTCCTTGCCCCGACTGAGCGCATCCCGATAACATAGTATTCCACGAAACAATGTCCCGATCACAAAGCCTGCCCAAGACAAATTGTGCTTCTCTCAGGTTACCGCATTTGGCATACATGTCTATGAGAGAGTTCCCGACGAAGGCATCGACAGCTACCGCACTCTTCACTATGCAAGCATGGATCAGCCTGCCTTGCTCGAGCGCGGCAATGTTGGCACATAAATTGCTCATCGTCACAAACGTAACCCCATCCGGCTCGATGCCTTCTTCGATCATCTTTCCAAAGACCCAGAACGCCTGCTCGAACAGCTCGAGCGATGCATATCCTGCGATGATCGAAGTCCATGAGACACGATCTCGCCGGTTCATGTTTTCGAATACTCGCCATGCATCATCTACCGACCCACACTTTGCATACATATTGACGAGCGCATTCTCTAACCGTGTGTTGTGCCGGCAATTCCGTTCTAGTACGTAGGAATGCACTACTTGCCCTGCATCAAGGCTCCCTAACAAAGTGGATGCATCAAGAACGCTGACAAACGTCACCTCGTTGGGCCTGATTTCCTTCGATTCCATTTGATGGAGTAATCTGAAAGCCTCCTCGGGTTGTCCGTACTTAGAATAGCCTGCAATCAGGGCTGTCCATAGCACAACATTCTGCTTGGACGATAGATCGAGGAGCTGCCTCGCGTTATCTAGATCTCCGCATTTTGCATACATATCCACCAAGGCGCTGCATATGTACAGATTCGACTCCACGGATGCGATATCAATACGAGCATGGACATGCTTCCCTTGCTTCAGGTCTCCGAGAGTGGCGCATGCATTGAGAGCGCTCAAGAAGGTAATCTCGTTAATGCTTGCTCCTTCGACCATCATTCGGTGACAAAGCATCGATACTTTACCCCCCTGACCATTTTTCAAATGCCCGCCGATAATCGCATTCCAAGAGATTTCATCTTTCACATGAATCGGCTGGAAGGCATCCCACGCGTCTTTCAGGCTCGCGCACTTGGAGTACATGTCGATCAACGCATTCCTCAAAGATGGTTTCAGTGCGATTCCAAAGCTCCCTAGCTGAAAATGGAGCTGCTTACCCAGCTCTAGGTCTTCCAAAGTGGCACATGCACTCATCAAGCTTAGAAAGGTGACATCGTTCGGTAACATACCTTCATGTACCATCAGATCGAACAGCGCAAAGGCTTCTTCGGCGCGAGCAAGCTTGGCCCATCCGCCGATCATCGTGTTCCAAGACACCACGTCTCGTTCGGCCATCACACTGAAGACATGGGAAGCATCATGTATGAGACCACATTTCACATACATGTCGATGACAGCGTTTAGCACGAAAACATTGGTATATACCGCGAGTTTCACCACCGACGCGTGGATCTTTCTTCCCTTTTCACAGTCGGAGAGATTGGCGGCAGCCGAAAGGATGCCGACGAATGTAACTTCGTTCGGACTGATGCCTCTTCTTTCCATTCCGTCGAAAAGCGCGAAAGAATCCGCGAATGGAGCACATTTGGCATGTGCAACAAGCATCATATTCCAGGCCAGCAGATCCGGCTCTCCTAGCTTGTCGAAAACCTCCCTCGCAGCTCCCAGCTTACCACATTTCGTGTACAGATGTATGAGCGCGGTCCCCAGCGGAACATCTGGTTCGAGGCCTTGGCTCACCAAGCGGAGATGGAGCTTCCTTCCCTCCGAGAATGCATTCCTCTTCACGCATCCTTGCAACAAGGACGTGAAAGAAGCCAACCTGTCTTTGTTGCTCCAGCGCTCTGCATCTCTGCCCAGCATTCGAGCGCTTGGCCTCTTTTCTTTGCTGGGGGGAGGCCGAAACTGCGATTTGGCTACATGCGGTGGGAGAACATGGCGTTTTCTTTCATGGGGATCCCCTCCCAGCTTGATTGAGCATGGGGAGACGACAGGATGGGGTGCGACGCAGACGATGCTTCCTCCATGGAGGGAAGGAACCCACAATGCAACAAGAGTGGAGAAGGGGAAGAAGGGGAAGAAGGGGAAGGAACCATAGCCTGGGCCCTGCACCTCGAGACAACGAGAACAGAGAAGAAGAAGAAAGAAGAAGAAAGAAGAAGAAGAAGAAGAAGAAGAAGCCATCGTTTTGAAAATTACAAAACTACCCCTGGCATGATTCTCCCAGGAATCTCCTTCGGATCTTTCTGATTCCAAATATCAAAACATGATTCTCCTAGGAATCTTCTTCAACAAATGATTCTGGAATCAAAACATGAGTAGATTATATCTAAACAATTACCCTGACATAGGAATCTTCTTCCGATCCCAACTGATTCCAACTGATTCCAGCTGATTCGAGGGAACAGGAGTAAATGCATCTGACAAAGGCCCTTTGAAATTATAGCACTGCCCCTGGCATGATTCCCCTTAGGAATCTTCTTCGGATTCTGCAATTCGCTACATGTGGGGGTTTGCGTCTTAGATGTGGAGTGCAAGACGAGGATGTTAGACATTGTTTATGGCAATGTGTTATGGCTCGGTAAGAGTGGATGCAAGTACTGAGGTTATCAATGTTTATGCCGCAACGTAGTATCATTACTTGGGGGTTAGTGGTATGGTTATCCTTATTTGGAAAAATTTACATTGTATGAAAGATTGCCTTATGATTCAACCATTTCTTTGCATTATGGGGTGCCTGAGTTGGTTCATTTGTCACATGATTGGGGAGGTAGTGCAATCTTATAGAAGGATAAGGTATGGGATCTAATAGCTTCAGCGTCTACGTGGGTAATTTGGAAAGCAAGATACATAATGGTCTTTTAAAAGGCACAAGTTCCACTTGCAGAAACAGTGCAAATTATATGAACAGAAATGTTACATGTTTTAAAAGGTCTATAATTGGTATATCGAATAAAACAACTCAAAAAAGGATGAAGTTTCATAGATTATAATCTCTTTTTCTATTCTATACGAGGATGCCACAAGGCTTAAAATGGAATTATGATGCTCCTTGTTGGCTGTTAACTTCACCTGTGAATTAAAGGTGTCGTGTCGTCTTTGTCTTAATAACGGAGAAGGGTTGGAGAAAGTTTTCATGGTATATAATTCTAAGGTACTTATTGTTGGAGCACTGTTGAGAACTAAGATTTAGACGTAGTAGTATAGAATCAATCTTTTTGCACCATAACTTTCATAAGTAACTAGTTATGTTATCATAGGTATCTTACGATGTGTCCATTAATCAGTTTAGCTGATCTTCATTTGTATCATTTCTTTACTAATTGAAGCATCTTGTTTTAAAAAAAGAAGAAAGCTACATTGTTTCATATCAAATCGAGTAAAATTAGGGTAAGAGATAAGATACTTTGTGATAAAGGAAACTCGAGACTTCGTAATTAGTGTTGTTGACCTATTTTTACATATATCTAAGCTCTACATACTTGTACAGAAGCTTCCAGGAGTTTCTGGAAGGCATAAGTTAATATAACACATGTATTTAATATTTGCAAAACACAATCGTGCATTTGATGTCTATGATAGACTACTATGACGAATGTCATCGGCCATGTCTACAACGGTAATGACACTACGATTTACTAGACATCAACAACTTGTATCACAACACCGATCGAATATAACTCGCACTAGTTATGCAATGTCCGATTGTCATTTCTGACAGGTACCAGCTCCAATATCCTATCATTGCATGCAGTGATCCAGTGGCTCATACACAACCATTAATAAGAAGGGATAATCTTCGGCAAATGACCTATATTGCCCCACATGCCCCTTTGTTGCATTCCTTGCCATTTCAATAGTAGCTCGATATCCGATCATCGGGCTCAATGATGACATATTTCATTGATATCTAATTAAGAAGCTCATGTTTTGCTGATCAATGAATGATATGCCCTCTCTCTTCCAAGGGATGAAATTTGATGGAGCAGAGAGAGAGAGAGAAAAGAAACACAAGGGTAGTTTTTGCAATTTCCAGAAACTTCCTGAGTTTTCAAAACTAGGGTTTAAGGGCTCTTCTTCTTCCTCTTCTTCTTCTTCTTCTTCTTCTTCCCCTTCTTCTTCCTCTTCTTCTTCTTTTGCTTCTTCTGTCTTCTGTCTTCTGCTTCATCTTCTGGTTTCTGAGAGGATATGGCGTCCTGGCTTCGTTATCTCTATACCAAAATAAGTAACTCCGTCGCTTCTGGTTTGAAGGTATGCTTCTCTTTCTTCGCTCTCCTTTTCTCTCCCACATTTCCCATTGCCTGGAAGGTAGGTACTCTTCCATCTCATGCTTGAAGAGAGGGCGGGAAGGAGGAGGAGGAGGAGGAGGAGAAGGAAGAATGAGCTTCAGTACCCATCTTATCTTGGGAGGTTCAAATTGTATGTAGGAGTTTGTGGAGACGGGAAAGGAGATGGAAAGCTTCGATTTTGGTAGTCTTTTTTGTTTGGATCATTGATAGGAAATGCCTAGGTTAGGATTCCGTTCAGCGAAGGATGGACGGTGTCCCTGCACATATTGGTAATATGCACGAGCTCAGAGCTACAACCATAGTTAGCTATGCCTGTGTATTTGGCTACATCCATCCATGAGAATCTAGAAATTAATATGCATTGGAGTGTAGTTATATTAATGCGTTGGTATACAGATGTAATGCATTATCGGCATGTGTACTGCTATGCATATGTATATTGTACTGTCTATCCCTTGTTAAGGAAGTAAATATTTGAGAACTTGATGAGAAATGATACAGAGGTACTGATATGGTATACACATGAGTTGCATTATTCTTTAACATTCTTCAAATGTGACTGCCCTATTATAGTGCATAATTCTTTATGGAAGAACTTGTTTTTCCATCCATGAGTATCCGTATTGACTTGTTAATAAGCTACAGGTTTTCCAAGAATTATCAAATGTCTTGCTAGTTCTGATGTCTTCCATCTTAATATCTTCTGTAGAGCTATAAAGATGGCCAAATTTCTGCAAAGGAATTTCAAAACAGGATTTGGAAAGATGTTTTTCAAGAACGTATGACCTTCTTTAGAACCTTGAAAGGTAAAGAGATGGAACCAACATTTTCTCGTAATGGCGAGACTGTATTGATAAGGAAACTGCCATCTCCTTGTCCTAGGTAAGCTACACTGTACAGTCAATGTTTTACTTTTGCCTTATAATTTCACAACTTTATTAGGTTGGTTGTCTAAAATTCTGAGCCCTAGATTTTGTGGACTATTTCTATGAACATATTTCAAATAATATATGGCCTTTTGGGAATATATCTGGTCTCTAATTTCCTTAAAATTGCAATGCCGAAGGTATTTTTTTAGTTATATGTGGAGAACTAGAAATGCATGAAATCATCAGAATCAATATCCCACTCTCAAGTTTTCTCTATAAGCTTTCTATCTTTTGAGAGGTAATGATGGGAATAGGTTATTTTATTTCAAGTCTTGGGAGACTGTTGTTCTTGAGGGAAGATCATCATTTGCATTGTCCTATGGCATCAGTGGTTAATATTCTGTATTACTCTGCAATTAGATGCTGTGCTGGACAACTTTGTTTTCTCCCTCCAACTATCTAATAGAATCTTGAGCGTTCTTGCAATTCATCTTTTGACTCATATTTTGGATTGATAAATCCTAAACCATTTCATACATTAATCAAAACTCTATTTTTCAGGTCTGTTTTTATAGGGGATGTAGTTTTGTTCAAGGACCCATTGGATCCTGACCAGGAACGAGTGCGCAGGGTTGCTGCAATTGAAGGTGATCAAATGGTATCTACTTGTGTTGATGATTTGCCCTTCGCATTGGAAGAAGGGACCTGCTGGGTAGTTTGTGACAATGCAGCTGTAAATCCATCTGTAAGCTAAATCTGCATAATCATTTCATTTGGTGATTTACTCATTGGAAACATCGATCAAAATGCTTGCATCACTGGCAATCTCTCTTAATGGGGAGAAGTTGAAGCATGTCTAAGTAAAATTTCACAAAATTCGTTTAGTCGAAGTTGCCTGATTTCATAGCTGCCCTTTTATATGACAATATAATACTTACAACATTAGCACATCTAGGTGCGAAATTCTAAGCGGATAGAAGCAGAATGAGATGTAAAATCTCATTGCTGAATATCATTGTTTGCATCTCCCTTGAACCATTTTCCGTCAGGATTTGTTCAAAATCTTGCTCACTGGTGGTTTTTATTCACCTTCCAAGTTTCTGTCTCTGGCATGTTGGCAGAGCATATGACTCATTCTCTATTTTTAGTTCATATTTGCTTTAAACATTCTTAAATTTTAATGTGGAATGAAGAAGAGCCTAACTATCTAAGAGTTGAATGGAAAAGGTAAGGTTTGATGGGGAGAGTAAATTGTTTGGGTACTGGCTTATCTGTAATCTGGATAAATGAATGAAATGGTTAGATGGTACTCAGATAAATAGTTGTACAAGTAGTAACTAGTAAGTATGTTGTTAGACAAACACGGTGGGCATTTTGTAACAGATATGTGGAGATAGCAGATCATTCGGGCCATTGCCTATGGAAAATATCATCGGAAGAGTCATATATGCCAGTCGCTCTTCTGCCGACCACGGGAGTGTAAAGAACAGGTATAATCCAAACTTTCTCGTTGTTGATTGTTTACATAAGCAAACTCCTGATATCCATTGTCTTCTCGAGTGCCTGCCTGAGTTGTCTTTATTTGTATGGATTGTCAATCCTCAAGCAACCATTCCTATGGATTTCAAATCTCACCATTCTGTGTATGTGGGTAATTGCAGTGAGGAGGCAATGTGGCAGGATTCACCCGTTTTAGCAGTGGAGCTTGATGTGAATGAACTCTCCCAAAATAACGAAAGTTAGCGGAGAGGTTGGTCACATGTAGGTGGAGATCTCCCTACCATAGTGCGCCTGTGTAAAAAAATAGACAGTCCTTTCATAATGCATCTCAAGGCCATGTTTGGCATTTTTAAGTGCACATATTTTGGTTTGTCATGTTCTGGAAGAAGCAAGGAGCTGGGTTTCATGGCTTCTTATGGTTCATCACGCTTTTCTATTAAGTAGTGCTTTGGTGGACCTTCTTCCAATGTCGATCAATGATGACTCGATGCATCTTGTCTAGGAAATAGAATTTTTCTGTCTCTAATGTATTGTACCATTGTGTTTTTTTGTTTTTGCTCCTGTATAATATGGAGTGCATGCATGTAGATACTGTGTCGTAGATGGTACTTAGCAACTTATTAGAGAAGGATGATTATTGACCTTCAAGACAATAGTAAGATCTCCCTCTCCCTCTCTTTTCACACTGAAGCTAGGTGTCAAGTTAACATCATGGCAACCCAAATTTGGATATACATAAAACTAACTTGCATTGGGAAGCATTGTGACTTCTAGCATTTATTGAATGTGATTCTTAACGAGCGTGTGCCTTGCTCTATAGTCATGGTACCACCAAGAATTAGTGTTTTTTTGGTAATTCTAGGTCCAAATTGATTAATAGAAAATCCCATTGGGTGGAAAAAACTAGTACGCCTTTTGGGAGGAGGGCTACAAAAAATCGGAAGGCAAAGTTGAATCAAATCAGAAAGCTTGGTTTGACATTTTAGAGTCACGATAGGCAAATTGAGAGCCTTGCAAGTAATGCAAACTAAGCTTTGCATGCCTCTCAGATATAACTGTTTTAGGCACAATCAACATTATTTTTGGCGCTGATTTTTTGTGCAGTGAAAAATCAATAGCTATGGTGTGCTCTAATGATGTGTATTATAACTAGAGCCAGATCAGTGAAGAAAATAATGTATAAAATTGTGACCATCGAGGAAGATGGTCGGGGCATCGTTTCATCACAGCCCTGGTCAACATAATTGATGGAGAGTAATGTATTTGGTCCATTGAAGGGGTACATTTCGATAACGACATAAATTGCCCTCTGTTTCTGATCTGCTATCCATGGCTATGACAGAAATCACCCTTTGTTTGTGATCTGCTATTTGTGAATGTCCTCGGGCTGCTTGCTTGAGGCATATGTACTGTTGATCCGATAACGACCTAAATTGCCCTCTGTTCCGATTTGCTATCCAAGAATGTGCCCGAGTTTCTTGCTTCAGGCACACTGATCCAATAACAACATAAATCACCCTACGTTTCCAATCTGCTATCTGTGGATTTCCTCGAGCTGTGTGCTTGAAGCATACTCATTCGATAACGACATAAATCATCCTCCGGTGCAACCTTGCAGAAAAGGATAAGGCATGGGATCTAATAGCTTCGGTGTCTATGTGGGAATTTCGAAAGCAAGATGCATAATGAATGGTCTTTCAAAAAGGTACAGGTTCCACCTGCAAGAACAATACAAGTTATATGGACAAAAATGTTACATGTTGTAAAGGTGTTACAATTGGTATATCGAATAAAGCAGCTTAAAAAAAAGGAAGAAGTTCTATAGATTATGGCTACTTTTTCCATTCTACATGGCATCCACAGGGCTTAAAATAGAATTATGCTGCTCTCCACGGGGCTTAAAATAGAATTATGCTGCTCTTAGTTGGCTGTTACCTTCACCTATGAATTAAAGGTGTCGTCTTTGTCTTACGAATGGAGGAGTGTTAAAGAAGGCCTAAGGGTATGTAATTCTAAGGTACACATTGTTAGAGTGTTGTATAGAACTAAGATTAAGATGTAGTAATTTGAGTTAAATCTTTTTGCGCCATAACTTTCATAAGTAACTAGTATGTTGTCATGGGTATCTTACTGTTGATCACTTTAGCTGATCTTTCATTTATATCTAATCTTGTTTTTTTTTTAAATTTAAAAATCATCCTTTGTTTCCTATATGTTATCCATGAATGCCCCCGAGCTGCCTACTTTAGGATTGCTACTTGCAATGTCAATGTTGCGCGCGCTGCATACTCTTCACCAACCTTCAATGCGAAAGCTGCCTAAGGTATCGAAACAGTCGGCGAAAATCTAGATTTCCTGATAAACCCTTGTATTACTCTTCTCTCTGTTTCTGATGAGGAGATTGATATGAGAGAGAACTGGTGGTGCTGCATATGAAGAGGGAAAGAGTCAAAGGAGGGGCATTTTGGGGAATATTGTGAAACCTAAACTTCAGCATCATACCACCACCACTACCCTCATCATCATCATCACCACCATGGTCATCATCATCTTCTTCACCATCATCATCATCATCATCATCATCACCATCGTCACCATCATCATCATCCCATCGCTATCATCATCATCACCACCACCATCATCATCTTCTTCTTCTTCTTCACCATCATCATCATCATCGCCTCATACTCATCATCATCATCTTCGTCTTCATCTTCTTCTTCTTCTTCTTCACCACCAGCATCATCATCATCATCTTCTTCTTCTTCTTCTTCACAACCATCACCACCATCACCACCACCACCACCACCACCACCATCACCATCATCATCATCACCATCACCATCACCATCACCACCATCATCACCATCACCATCATCACCATCACCACCACCATCACCATCACCATCATCACCACCACCATCACCATCATCACCATCAACATCATCACCATCACCATCACCATCACCATCATCATGATCACCAACATCACCATCACCATCAACACCACCATCATCATCATCATCTTCACCACCACCATCATCATCATCATCTTCACGACCATCATCATCATCACCACCACCACCACCATCATCATCATCAGCGTCACCATCATCACCATCACCACCATCGTCATCATCATCACCACCATCATCGGCACCATCATCATCATCATCATCATCATCTTCACCATCATCTCCAAAGAGCTGCTGCAGAGGATCAGAGAAACAGAGGATTCCTTTCCTTTTCCCTTCCATTCCTTTCCTCTCCGAGCCGAGCAGAGCCGAGCAGGGAGACGAGGGAGGGATTCCTTCTCCTGTGGATCTGCAGGGGGGGAGATCTGAGGAAGAAGGGAAGGACATGGGCTTCTTCGGCATGGCGGCTTCGGGCCTCTCCTTCCTTCTCGTGGGCCTCTGGCAATCTTCCCATCTCCTCCTTCCACAATCCATGGCGGCATCCTCAAGATCTGCTTCTCCTTCTGCTTCTTCTGATTCTTCTGATTCTTCTTCAGCTTCTCCGCCGCCTCTCTGCTCCTCTCCCCAATCCATCGCCATCGCCGCCCTCTCTCTCCTTCACATCGCCTCCGGCCTCCTCGCATCGCACGCCGCCGCCGGCTCCGACCTCGCCACATCCATGGCTTCCTCGGTGCCTCTGGAGCGAAGCAGCGTCGCTCTCCTCTTCTTCATCTTCGCCATATCCAGCCTGCTCGCGCACAACACCAGGATCCTGCCGCTGCCGGCAGAGACCCTGAACATGATGGCGCTGTGCGGATTGGGCCAAGAATTCCTGCTCTTCTACCTGCAAAGGCCGGATGCCGGCCTGGAGAGCAGGTATTACACGCTCCTGCTCGTCCCCATCTGCGGATGCATGGTCTCCATTGCATGGAAGCTCGCGTTCCCGAGCTCGGATCTAGCATCTCTGGGCCTCGCCCTAGGGCTCCTCCTCCAAGGCACATGGATGATTCAAATGGCATTCTCTTTCTTCCTCCAAGCCACCATGGCCATGGGCTGCTCTCTCCGGACGCGAGGCGAGGGAGATTATGTGATCAACTGCAGCAAAATCCACGAGGATTCTTCCTCTCATGCTCACGGCCACATGAGCACTCTCATGAGGGCTAAAGCCATAGCTACCCTGCAATTCAATGGCCACATGGCGCTTCTCGTCGTCGTCATGATGTCGCTCTTCGCCCTCTCGAGACGGTTTGGAAGAGCGAGGGACGATCCGAGAAGATCGAATGATGATCGTGGCTGCGATGCTCCTAAGTATGAGATGGTATCTACTGCGGATTCGGATGATTCAATTCCGAATAAAGGCTTCGAGTCACCTCCTCCTTCCTCCCATTCCTTCTCTCTTGGTGTGGATGATGGTGAAGAATTCAACAAGCAAGGAGGTGCCCTACAAAGCTATCAGAAAACGAATGGTTTACATGCCTAAAAATTCGCACATCCAAACACCCCTTTGATGTGGGCATTTGTAGAGATCAATCATATCATATGCTGTCATAAAATCTACGTTTGCTTCATAGGTTTGGCCTGTTTCTAGTACCTTTCTAAACAAGGTATACAGCTAGAATGGCATATGGCTCCTCAGTATTTTCACCATGAGGCATCAGGGGGGGGGGGGATTGATTTCTTCGGCATCAAGGACTTTGACAGATGTTGTTGATTGACATGTGAGTTGCATGATGTGGACCAGATCATATACGTATGAAAGGATCTATATCCAAACTGAGTTGCCTACCCTTCTTGTATATTGCTATCATTCACATGGTAAAGGCTGTAATAAAGGACTTTTACTCTGCATTATGCAGTAAATGGTCCATCAAACCTTTGAATCTTCGAACATATGATATGAAATCTCTTGGTTGGATAACTTCTGACTTCTTTTTCCAACATGCAAACCATTTGTAACAAGTGGATTTAGCTGGCGTGCAAAACCTTATTAGACATTTCTCAACCAGCAGAGTATGGAATGTTTACATTGGGGGTTGCAAGGAAATATCACAAATAAACTTGAGATTCAGATTCAGCAGGTCTAATTCTCTACATTGTCACTCGCCAGCTCATGTCAAGAACAATACTTTGATGGGCTTTTTGTATTGATACTTTTGAAGTGACATAGCAGGCTTTAGATATGCAACTAATAACAATCTCACATGTTGGAATATACTCAAAGCTGCAACACAATGTTTTTGATTCCACAACATGTCTCGTCTAAATGTCAAATTCTGTATAAACTACATATTAAGCATGTATGGGAGCCTCCATCAAAAGCCATTTGGATTTTCGGAGCTTGGTGTACAATGAATAGAGTGTTTTGTTGCCCTATCCCATGCCTATGATTGTTTTATGCTTTTGCTTGGACAGTTAAAACCTAGACAAGCACACTTCTGTTTTTCCCATATATATTTTCCTATGAACTCTTAAAAACAAAAATTAACAAACGGAGTTTCATGAAGAACTAGTTACTATACATTAGAGGGATATACCACTATGACATTCTTCGTAATCTAGCTGCAAACGCACCGTCGACATTATGTTGATGTGGAAGTGTGGCAAAGTAGCCTTGAGGTGTAACAAACTGTTCAGGGACAAGTGGACTAACACACTGCAGCTCAAAGTCCTGTAACACAGAAGCATCAATTCTCTCCCACATACATTATTATAAGGAACAGTTTGTGATTTAAGTTCTTTGTATATGCTTTATATACTATGTCGTGCATTCGCTTCGAGTGAAATTAAATGGGCATGCATGGCTTCAGTGGTATGACATAATAACCAAGTTCACAAAAAAACAGTTGAGGCTATTTTTCATGATGTTATTGTCAAAACAGTGCAAAGCATTTGAAGTAAAATAAGTAGAACGAGAAAGAGAGCAAAAGAATTTAGATAACAGGCTAGATGATGAGTACAAGAATTTGGGTGTTGAACAAAAATGGTTCTACAATATTATTATGACTCTTCCTTATACACAGTTCGTGATTTGCATGAATGCCCATAACTGAAGGCCATACGTTGATCACTTATGCACGTTAGCCATCACAAAACCGTACAATAATGTGAAAAACATATACAATGATATTACATGCAGTATGGCATCACAATATTTATAGTGTAATAAGAGACATGTAGAGTTTTTTTAAGTTTGAGTATGCTTTACTGTATAGGTGTGTCCACAGCACTCTTACTCAAATGGCATCTCTTAGTTTGAATTTGATTGGTTGGACTTCCATGTAAAAAGGAAAAAACAATTTTATACTAATGATTACACCCTTACCCCACACGAAAGAACATCAGTAAGGACACAGTAAAATTTCCCACACCCATCTCGATGGCAGTTCCATTTGTGAATGACATCTACTAGTATCATGGTTTCAGCTATAGTTCCGAATAGCATCATCAGGAGATGGAGATCATTTCAGAATTGATGCATGAGAAGAGGAAACTTGAGAAGGAGGGTCACTTTACCCACCAATTACAGCCTAATTAGAAAAGATGCAAGTCTTTACTCGAGGCACGTAAAGAATCTAAAGCTAAAATAGCTGGCTTTGCCAGATGTATCCATTATCCCACACTCATCATGCAACAAATAGTGTTAATCTGTGGAGTCGTACTAAAGATGATAAACTGATGTGTCCTACCTAAGTTAACTCAATTCGAGTAAGACATTCAAGCTAAGGTTAGCTAGAAACAAAAGGCTAAATCCTGAATCACTTTAACAAGACGTTTATTTGGATGCAATCAAAACACCGGATAAAAGACAGACATTATAAAGATGAAAATGTATTTACATTAGAGGAGAGCAAGGCATTATGAAGGCTTACAGGATGTCCATCAAGAAATGTTGACACACGATTTTCATTTTCTTCTGGTTCAATAGAACAAGTGCTATAAATAAGGAAGCCTCCTGGTTTGACCAGCCTACATATCAGTTAAAAAAAAGTATGACCTGATTGCATCAGTAATGACAAACAAAGCTTTTCGAAGTATTGACATGGATTGAATATTCGTCCTCCACTATCTAGAATATGAAAACTGCCAAAACCCTTAAATATTTCCTCTTTATGACTAGCTTTCCATTTTGATCAAACGCAACAAACGTTTCAGAAACAGCTAACATTGGGCAGAAATAAACAAGTGTTCTGCTAGGTTCTAATTTACAAAACTAAGACCGATAGATTTTTTTCATTACTTCCTCAACAATCTGAATAATCAAGGTATTACGTTTCATCCTTGAAATGCTTCTTAATCACAGTTCTATTAAGAAACTTCTGACATGAGGAAGAATCAGGTACATAGCAGCCTTCAACTGATCGCATTGAGTGCAGCTTAGTTTACAGTCTCTAATATCACATATCTAAATGAAGGAGCAAATTTATTGAAGAAAGGAACTGCACATTATATTTTTATTTTTTTGACATACATAAACCATGAAGGTCTTACCTTGCAGCTGCATTTAGTAACTGGGTTTGCAGAGAAATTAGACCTTCCATATCTTCAGCAACCCTCCTCCATCTTAAATCCGCTCTCTAAACATTTAATATGAGTCAAAATTATCTCCAAATATCTAGAGAGAAGAAAATCGTACACAAAAGAAACAACAAAATCAACGAAAGACTATAGTCGGATGTGCAGAAACTAAAAGTCTGCCTTATTTATTCACAGATAACTGTTGGGTTTTCCTCCACACTTATTTATTCCTCAAAGCAGTTTTTTCACATAAAAGTCAGTGTGCACACATAGGATTGATTGTTTCAATTATTTTTTTGCTATATTGTTTCCTCAAATGTATTCATAACAAGAGACATTGGTGATGTATCAATTTCATCACGAAATCGAGGTAAAAGACACTGACAAAACCTAGTAATAGAACCCTTTTTTTTGCATTCAAAATCTACCTTTGATAACACTCCGAACCCACTACATGGTGCATCAACGAGAACCTTGTCAGCTAATATTGTAGTTCTCTCCTGCAATAAAAAGTATCCCCATATACAGAAGAAACATTTCATACAAATTTGAAAAGAGTATACATACATTGCACTGCCAAAACAACCAGCTTACTGGAACTTCACGAAGGTCACACAGCCGTGTTTGGACAACAGTTTCAACACCCAATTTCTTTGCAGCTTTCTCTAAAAGATGGAGCTTTCCCTGGTTTATGTCAAATGCCAATAAATTCCCTACATGCGAAAAAGTTAAAATTTCAGTTTTTGGTTGGGTCCACGAGAGTAAATCCTCATGGAAAACGGAATTGAGCTGCACTTGCCTTGACCTTCCAAGCATGCTGCCATGAAAAGAGCCTTTCCTCCTGGAGCTGCACAGCAGTCCACAATAGTTTCTCCAGGTTGAGGATCACATACCCTGACTACAAGGCCTGAAAAGCCGAAGCAAAAATTTTTGTCAGAAAGTTCAGGGTGCAGTCACTGTAAAAAACATTTGATATATAACAAGTACCTCCACTCTCATCTTGCACAGAGCATTCACCCTTCTCCATAAGATCGCTGTTGATAAGGGCCTATATTCAGGCATTACAATTGGTAAATAGCCTTAGAATATCAAGCTTGTCACTTGACCAATGAATAGAAACAGCTACCTGCATTCCTGATAACACTCGTACAAAGTCCTCCAAGTTTAATGATGGTTCACTAATGACCTGAAAGTGAATTTCAATTTTTCTCAGGACAGTATTGCATGAGCAAAACAATCAAACTATAACCAAAATCTGTATACCTCAAGATCTTCAAGTTTTTGCAGAAGCTGTTCTCGTGATATTCCTCGAGCAGCATTGGCCCTACAGAAAATGCTCAAGGTCACAGAAGCCCACTTTAAGATTACTAGAATGAGTAAATTGATTACAAAGACTAGTACGTCCATGTATTTAACTAATGGCACCCTTGGTAATGGAAGAAATTTATCCGATCCTAATGTGTCCTACCTTCAGTCCATCTCTAAACATTTGCACATTGCTTTGACAGATATGCAAGTTAGTGAAGCAGGTTGTTCATCAAAAACGTCTCACATGGATATGCAGGTAATACTAGTTGCACAACCTCCCTAAATTACCAAGTTTTATGTACTTATTATGTGCATATGCTATCTAATCTAATCATAATGAAGCTCTGGATGTGCAAATATTCATGCAACTTAGTTCACCGAAAGTATACTCGTTTTTTAGATAATCAATCTCAGTTTTTTTGGACAGTATCGATTGTGAGAAGATAAAATTTTCTCAAGGAATGATGGTTCAGTTATAGACAGACAATATGCATCTAACTTGATTCCATACACTCTGGTGAATACATTGGAAATCTGTTGCATCTTGCCTCCATATCATTTCATTCAAGTTTTTATGTTCCTTTCAAAGACTTATTTCCCTTCTCTCCCCTTCTTCTGAGTTACAGAGATAAAATAAGCATCATTACAGCACACAGTGACGTATGAATCTTCTATAGTACATCAACAAAAACGAATAAAAATGACCAAATCGTTAGCAGCCAAGCCATGCTTTAGCTTGCATGACTAAATAGAAAGAGAGGTCCATGGTATTAAACATTAACTTGCTGCAGCAGAAAAAGCCCTAGGGTAATGGAATGGATCCAAGACGTCTATAAAATACGAAAAATTAGCAATTGTAAAACCAATAGGCAGTCAACAATCAATCAAAATGGAACTGATCATTTGATAGACAAGTGAAAGAAACATAGTATTCTAATTTTGCAATTTAACTGGGTCAAATTGATTTGAAACTTGTCAACAATGTTACTAAAATGCATCTTGGCTCACTAACTACCTAATAGAGTAAATTGGGGGTCTGTTGTTCCACTCCATAAGTTTGATTGTTTCTTCTTCACCATATCGAGAGATCCAGCGTCTTACTATCCACTTGCACATAAGAAGGTAAACCAAATTAAAATAACTCGAGCAAACACAATTCAAAACACTAATAGGCATAGGAAGCCCCATTACTGCACCAGCCTTTGTTCAACAATATCATAAACAGTTGGAGGACCATTTTATGAGGCTACAGCAGCTCTGTATATATTGTGCCCGTTATTTCTTTTCAAACTAGCAATAAACTTAGAATCTCCTTTTAGACGTATGTTTTATGGCTTCAGACTATTTCTACGAGCATTACCCAACAGTCGTGTGTGTAAAAGGTTTGCAATCCTTAACCAAACATTGGTTTTCTCATTCTAGATTTAAATGAGGTTCAAAATCATAACATATTTTTAACCAAGGATCGATCCAGAAAATATACTTGAAGACCCAGCAAAAATGGTTGGTGGATAAATGAAGCAAACAGTAGCCTTGATGAGAACTGCACTAAAGAGACTGAGAACTTCTCACTTTATCGGACAAGGCATACAAGGTTCTATATAAAGGAACACGATATATATACATATACATACATATACATACACGCACACACATATATATGGAAGTTCTCTGATTTCAAATGAACATCTATCCATCAGTTTTCTACAGGGCCCCAATGATTGAGAGACTTTCCATTTAAAAGACAGAAAAAACATGGATTGTCTCAAAGCCAAATTTGGAAAATATTGAGACAACAGAACAGTAGTTCTTGAATGCGGAAGAGAATTATGGTGATTCTGAAATATACTGATTATGGGGTTCATTTTACAGCCTTGGAGATAAGAGTATAGACTACAGGCATGAGAATATATGCGATAGACCTCATTGGCTACTTTCAACTACGTTTTGAAGCACATAGATCAGGTTTTTACAATGGATTCCTTCAAAAGCAATGATATATAAAGCTAGACACTTTAAAATGCCAATATCGTAATGAACTAAAAAAAACAATGTTTATCAAAGTTTAAGCCTTGCTAGTCATGAATGATTAGAACCAAACCCATGCGATATTAAATAGTTTATTTCAATGACTTTTAGTAGAGGCACGTACAACAGGATGAGAATGCAATGTTGCAAGTGCACGAGCTCGGGCACGTCCATCACCTTGCACAGTTGGCATCTTCAGGTTACCCTGCTTCTGTATTTAAAGATGCACAAATATACACAATCAATTTTCACATGGTCATAACGGATGATCAAAGGAAACACTGGCCCTGACATACCTGATTGCGTGAAATACTTCTGAGGATTCCATTGACTAAGTTACCAGCACCATCACGAAGGGCCATTTTGCTAAGCTTCACATTCTGATAGAAAATTAAAATCTTTCAAATAGGTTATCAACATCTGTACAAGATTATTTCACTTGTGAAGACCTCAACAGCATGTCCTTCGGGTGTGTATATTTATTTCCCTTTATCATTTTCCTTGAGGAGAAAAGCAATAATTCTGATGGTCCCTTTAACCAGGATTTGAAAAAATGCTGAGAATTTAATACAAGATTCATCAACAACGATCACAAATAAGCAGATAACAAATAATACCTCATTTAAAGCAGCATATGGGGGAGTGTCTGTTTTCACAAGTTCATATACGCCAAGGCGCAATATCTGTTGAAAGTTTGAAAACTAATTTCAGCTTAATAGAAAGGATATCGGTGTTTATTATGCACGAGCCAATGCACAAAAAATAGCATTGAAGGTTGACGATACAGTATCTTGTGACTCATGAGACATAGCTCCTGATGATCTGGGAGCAGTCCTAGGTATTGGCAATGGCTCAGCTAATGAACTGTTTCATCACTCACAGCTATCTAATTTATAGCTGGATCTTTAGTGTTTACAGTCATCTAACCAACTTCAGGTAAAATTTGAAAGTTCAATTGGGATCGTGTATTTGGTACAAGGAATCATACCTGCTGTAGAAGGGGTTCCATGTGGTCATATCCACTGGCATTATAGTGAGACATTATCAAGAAATCTAGATAACGTTTCCACCTAGTGATCCCGGCAACCACATCTGTAACCTATAAGACACCCACGACCACATAATCATTCTACATGCTCGAAGGTTTTACCAAGATAACTTCATTGTGCACCCCCCAAGTGCATGTGTATATCAATGTGCGAGGTTGTAAAAACGCATGGGATTTCGAACCTGTCGCTGACCCCGGGAATCCAAAGGCAATGTTGTAAACCCGAGTGTCCGAGATAGATACTCCATTTCATTCTCCCATGATTGCTCTCCATGCCCGCTAAGCACATCGGCATATGCACCTCCTTCCTCAATTCTCAGAAGCCTCACCACAGAAACTGCAAAATAAAACAAAGGGCAAAATGTGTGTCGTCTGTATGTGCACGAGAGTACACACGAATATACTAATATACGCATGGGATGCATGAATGCATTGTCTGTATGCTCGGTTTTAACTTCAAACAGATGTTTTTACATGAAATACAAAGGAAAATCAGAAACTGGGTCATACATACCGCAGGCATGTATATATGCAGGTCCGGTTTGAATTCCATTAGCGTGTAGAAAAACACACAGGCTTTTAAGCAAACGAAATAGAGAAGAAAAAGAACAAAGTGGACATACATGCTCTGTAGCTGGAGACTTCATTTTGCAGCTTAGGTCGAGGGGAACGAATGGATTGGGTGTTGACCGAGAAGGAGAGAGCATTGTTGCAGGGAGCAGCCTTAGGGAGTCTCCACTGCGCAGTGGCAGCCGGTGTCCTGTGGAGGTGCTGGTAGTTGAGATGCAGGGGCAGGCCACGAGTGTTCTGCTGGCACTGTGTGTGGAAGCTCAGCATCATGATGATGGTGGTGGTGGCGATGGTGGTGCTCAGTGGTGGTGATGGAGTGGTGGGGATGGTGATGATGGTGATGATGGTGATGATGATGATGGTGGGGATCATGATGATGGTGCTCAGTGGTGGTGATGGAGTGGTGGGGATGATGATGATGGTGGGGATCATGATGATGGTGCTGGTGGTGGTGATGATGATGACAATGATGGTGGTGATGATGGTCATGATGGTTATGATGATGATTGTTGTGCTTGTGATGGCAGTGGTGGTGATGGTAATGATCGTGATGATGATGATGATTGTTGTGCTTGTGATGGCAGTGGTGGTGATGGTGATGATAGTGATGATGGTGATGGTGGTTATGATGATGATGTTGGTGGTGGTGGTGGTGATGGTGGTGATGATGATGATGTTGGTGGTGGTGGTGGTGATGGTGATGATGGTGTGATGGTTATGGTGATGATGGTGATGGTGATGGTGGTGATGGTGATGATGGTGATGGTGATGATGATGATGGTGATGATGCTAATGCTGATGCTGATGGTGATGATGCTGATAGTGGTGCTGGTGGTGATAGTGATGGTGGTGATGGTGGTGATAGTGATGGTGGTGATGGTGGCGATGGTGGTGATGATGATGATGCTGATGCTGATGCTGATGGTGATGATGCTGATAGTGGTGATGGTGGTGATAATGATGGTGGTGATGGTGGTGATAATGATGGTGGTGATGGTGGTGATGGTGGTGATAGTGATGGTGGTGATGGTGGTGATGGTGGTGGTGGTGATGGTGATGCTGGTGATACTGAACAGAAAATTTCTTCCTTATCCCGAAACCAGTTGTGGACAAGAACATCGGAGATTTTTATGATAAAATATCTTCGCGAGTTTCAGAAGTGTGCTCCTCGAAGGATTCCAAGGGCCCAATCTCGACGTTCTGCTACGATGGATCCGGTGGCTTCGGAGACACGACTTTCATGATCATCCCATGCAACAGATCGAGCCATCGGACTGGCTCGTCGCCGCCGGCCCAAAACTGCTTAATATTGCTTGGGCATTATTGGCTTCGATCCGAGACTCGGTTCTGAACGTTAAACTGTCTGTCTCAGGGGTTCGCAGCATCGAGCCACTGGACGCTGACATGGGGCCCCATCCCTAGAGCTCTTCAACGTTATCGGCCGCTGCTTCTTTGATGCAAGCACTCTACGAATCAAACCCATCCGGCAGCTTGAACTATATTAGATTCAGACTTTGTGTTTCTTTTGGCTTTGTGTCGGACTTCATGAGGACCGATGCTCGGGCAAATGTTAGCCAAACTCACAAAGGAAGCTCTTTGCGCATTTCTAGTTAAAGCATTGGTGTAAAGAGTTGGGGAAGAAGACTAGATGTAAAGTTGTTTATGGTAGCTGTCTCTACGCTTTTTAGTCCGTGGAATGGCTTGATTTGTCATTCAAATGTCTTCTTATCTCACCCATCGATCATGCAACGAATCGAGACTAGCTCGATTAAGATCACAACAGCACCCTTAAAGCCTTGTTTGCATGGGTCGGATCGAAGTCACCATCTTTTGATTGATGTCCACTTGTAAATCCCGTCGGGCACTGTAACAGAACGTGGAAGAATGAGATCGAGCTAATGCATGGGAGCTCGGACGACGATCGCCGTAACGTCTCGACTTTATGTATCGAAAAAGCAGAGAGAGAAGAAGTTTACATGAACCAGCTGCGCACTTTGGCGTGTACCTGTTGATTCCACTAATCCTGTGTGAGTCGCATAACAAAAGAAGTTTTGTCTGATACGAATCAGCCACACACTTTAGCACGGGCTCGGGTGATTCCAGTAATCCTAGTATACAAGTTGCATCACAAACGGGATTTTGATCATGTCTACATTTTCGAGATGTAACATCCTTATGTCCTCGATTCGATGAGCGTTGGCTCAAGAAACTAGCCTTCGAGCGTAACATGTTCAAGCAAATAAGGCAGTCACAAGAACCGGCAGCAAGAACAATATTCTCTTAAAGCTTCCAAACTTGGAAGATCGAAGCATATATTTCAAGGTTGCCTTTAAGGATTGGAAGATCGAAGCAATATGATTCGATTTGGCACGATGGTCAAGATACATGATCAGTATTAAGCATATGGCTCTCGTAGTGGGATGATACCGATCACCTAACTAAGTAAAGGCCATAAATTAATATATATTATCGTCGTCGACGATAGAGCATCGGCTTCCCCTTGATATACGCTCGGTCAATACAAGGAAACAAGGATTATTACGAGAAAGCCGGAGACCAAGTTGCTGGTACATTACGGGGGACTCTGTTCCATACGCATGGGAGCAGTTGCAGTGACATCGACCGAATCAATGTTACTGGAAGCGCGTCAGGCTTCTCCCATGCATTTCCTATAAACAATGCTTTTGTGCGATGATTAACCCATCTCAGTTTGACAAAGGGGCCAAATCCTGTTGTGTTCTGGTATTGGTGGGTGGCCTACCCAATACGGACACAAGGGGAACACTGACTTACCATATCTGGGTGTACAAGTAAAAGAAAAATTCCTGAAGAAGAAGAAGAAGAAGAAGAAGAAGAAGAGGAGCCCATTGAAAGGGTCAATCAAAAGAAGAGGAGTAGTAGGGAGGGGGGATGGATTCAAGCTCTTTGCCAAGGTCAACCATACATTCTTCTTCTTCTTCTTCTTCTTGTTCTATATCTCTTGCATCCATTGAAGCAAGAGAGAAATCCACACATAGATCTAGACAGAGTCGAGCATAGAGAGAGAGAGAGAGAGAGAGATCTGATCCCATCGAGATCGTGCAACTCTGTTCCAGATTCAACAGAAAAGATCGGATCGGATCGGATCGGCATCGAACCCATCCATTGGATCTGCTGTTGTCATTGCCGCGGCCGTCATCGATCTTCTTCTTCTTCTTCTTCTGCATCTTTCGGATCACAAGCTGCTAGCAGAGGCGATTCGGGCGACGGGATCATCGTCTTCTTCTCCCAGATCTCAGCAATCCGCAGTTGCCAGCGAGGCGATCAGGCGGGCCGATCATCGTCTTCTTCGGCTTCTTTCGGATCTCGCATTGATCTGCAGCTAGCTATAGGTGCGAGACCGATCGCGAGTCGTCCGCTGCTTTCGGATCTCGGGGGCCCGGTCGGTCAGAGGATCCTATGTGCAGAAGAAGATAAGTAAGGGGGGGGAAATCCCGATGGCAGCCATCGGTGCAGGCGGGACAACTGGGGGCGGTGACGACGAGCCGGTGCCGCGGGCGGCGACGGCGACGGCGCTGACGAGGTCCGCGGCGGGGGGCAAGTCGTGGCGCAAGCGGAGC
>JBBBWG010029421.1:0-27654 GCA_037176905.1 Azolla pinnata
TGTTATCATCATCATCATCATCATCATATTACAGAAACTCTCTTTCTTGGAGACAATGACTTTGAGTGCATACAGCAAAGCATGGTTTGTGATCGGATCGCCCACAGTTTTGTGAGAAAGAAAATGGCTCTTCTTTTTGTTATTTCAATTTGTATGTGTTCAATTTGTATGTGATCCCTGGAAGTGCCAAAGAGCATGGATTTTGATAGGGGGTATAACAAACAAACTCTGGATTCGGCGAAGAATGTGAATAGAAGAGCGGGAAGTCTTCAGAGTCTGATCAAAATGCAACTCTTGCTGCCTTTCAGATTTTGCCTCTTTGACATCATAATCCTTCCATCTTGGAAAAGCAACATATTCATGTAAATAAGACTGCTTAGAGGTCAATCGTCAGAAGCATTCTTGACGTACACTGTTAAAAGAACCTTTCCTTGGGGGATTGATTAGGTCTGGTAAAGGATTTCAATGAATGAATATGTGGTTCAAGACCATCCTCCAAAAGCTAATTTGAGCTAAAATGCTTGCAGCTTATCATCAGCAGAACAGCATTCTCCTTTCTAGCTACTGAAAGTACACGCATGAGCTGTATGTGGGTGTACTACATGACTCATATGAGCTGTATGCGTGTACTGTTTCCATCTAGCTTTTGATTTTACTTCAGCAACATTGGCCATGAAGACATCAAGTAAATGGGAATGACATTTGTTCTCTTTCACAATCTCCAACCAGGGCTTATCCAATCAGAATTGAGTTAGTTGTAAATTCAATCTTGGACACCTCAGATGCTTTGCATCTGGAATTTTGATATTTCCATCAACCACAAAGTTACAATGAACGAGAATATGGTAAGAATTGCAAATGAATGAGAATATGGAAGATTTCTTTTGTTACTCCCAGAAAATACAATCCGGATGAAGCTGAGATAATTCGAACAAAGATTGGACTGAATCAGTTTTGAACTGGATCATAACTAGTTAGATTGAAGAGAGCATTATAATACAATCTACAATTTCTCAAAACCTAAGAAATGGAACAGCAAATGGCTGGATGGTAAAAAAAAAACACAGAGGATATCATCAAATTGCTGCATGACTAGAAAACAAAATATGGATTGCAAACACTGCGCAAATCGGTGCACGGAAGGAGTTAGTCAGGAAACAGTAGAACGAAATTTTACAACTCTAGCACATTGAAAAGCACTGCTGTACTTACTACAAGCACATTCCAAAGGAAGTAAATATACATTCAAGCAGCAATGTATAACCAGATTCTTGCTTCCGGCTACGTTCCCCAGGCTCTTAACAATTATGACAAGATAATGCTTTTTCTTTTCTGAAGGGAGATTATCTGCTTAAGTTTTACTTTCATACCCAAAGCCTCGAGACAAGAAAATTAATTGAACTGAACACATTTACCGATTTCTAGAACAGCTCTCTCCCCAATCATCAAAACACCCTTGAAAAAAAATTCTTTCGTACTTAAATCTCTTCTTCAACCCATCGAAGATATTCACTTCCAAATTTCCTCAATTCTGAACATAGATCAAACTCTCGAAATGCCCCTTTGTTTTGTGCAATTGTATGCAATTCCCTCAGAATAGATCGCCTCTTCCAGCTGGCCTTTCTCCAGCCATGTTTACTCTAAGATTTCTTCCCTCAACATTCTGCATGTCAAGAAGATAAAGGTGTTACATCCAATCCGAGCATAGAAATGACTTTTCAATGACTGCTCATACTCATACTTGTACCTTTGTTGAGAAGCGATCAATTAAGTATTTGAAAAAAGAAAACGTTTATTACTCGAACAAAAAAAACTCGAGTAAAAAATAGCTTCGCACAATATTTATATTAATGCTACCTGCCTTGTTTTGAGAGGCAAATTAATCCACTATTTTACCTCAAAGGTAAATAGTGGATTAATCCACTATTTTACCTCAAAGGTAAATAGTGGATTAATCCACTATTTGCCCAAAAAAGCATCGTTAATTTACTAGGAAAATATAGAATGCGCTATGGAAAATAAAAGTGCTTCATATACATACCGCACCATCCAGCTTGTTGAGAGCCTCATTCATCTCATCCTCAGATCCCATGGTAACAAAGCCAAAGCCTCTGGACCTTCCTGTATCTCTGTCATTTACGACTCTAGCATCCACAACAGTGCCATGCTCACTGAACACTTCTCTCAGAGTGTCGCTATCAACAGACCATGATAAGTTCCCCACAAACAGCTTGTTCATATTATTATCTGCGCGGCGTGGAGGTGGAGAAGATGAGAAATCGCCACCAGTTCTGCCTCCTTTGTTAGGGAAATTAACTCTCAAAGTCCTCCCAGCATAATCCTTTGGATCAAACAAAAAATGTCAAAACACACAAACATCCATATATATATATATATATACAAGTAAACGCAATTTGAATACATGCAGAAAGATAACAGGAAATTAACTCTTAATGTCCTCCCAGCATAATCCTTTGGATCAAGAAAAAAATTTCAATACACACACACACACATACATACACATATAAGAAAACCCAATCAGGTATTGGAATAAAAACACAGGAAAAAGAAACAACGGGAATCACTTCTTAAAAACCATTTTGATTCAAGCTGAAAAACAAACAGACAGAAGAAAACGGGAATCGGCTCTCAATGCCATCCAAGCGTACTCTACAGGATCAAGCAGAAATTTTAACAAAGACGTACATGTGTAGAAAAAAAACAATTTCGATGCAAGCAGAAACACAGACAAGCTAAAAACAACAACTGGGCATTAGCTCTCAAAGTCCTCCAAGCATAATCCTTTGGAAAGGACCAGAACATTGCACAACTAATAATACACAAATGTATACACTCCTGTTATGCAGGATCAGTAAAGAAAAAGATATGGACTACGAAATGTCTACTTACAGAGCCATCAAACTTCTCGATAGCTGCATTTGCATCTTCAACAGTGCTCATGGTCACAAATCCAAAACCTCTGCTTCTTCCCGACTCCCTGTCATAAATTACCTGCAATTAGAGGAACTGCCGAGACTCAGTGCCGAAAGCCTTGCATTATGATTCACAAATTAGCATCTTTCGAGAGAGATTATTCACTAAAACATCAAAGTATTATACAGACACTATGTAGGACTATTGAGAACTGAGAGATTTAAATTTCATCAAAAAGAAAGGAAGTTGCACAGAGTAATCTAACGGACTTTGAAAATGCCGATTTCACTCCACAAAAAGAAGATAAAAATCCTCTGAGATAAACAGAAATGAAAAGTCAGACATAAAACACAAGATTTAAGCAGAGATACGATAAAACCACCGAAACTAGTAAACATTGTTAACATTAAAAAAAAACATTTGAACCTAGACATGCCTCAATTTCTTATTGCAAATGAGAAAAATCAGCCAAATGAGCTTGGACGAGAATCCTAACGACTTCCATGCACGCTACAGATAAATGGAGAGGGAAATACACAGGAAGATCAGGAAGATCTCTCGCTGAATGAGAAACAGTAAGAGATAAAAAAGAATTTCGTAACAGAACTTTTGTTCATCGACATGCAACACAAAAGCCCAAAAATCTCAGCAAACATTCCTGTAAAAATGGAGCCTTGAGAGAAAGAGAGAGAAGATAAGAAACAAAGGTCCGGGAGAGAGACAAACAGTGGAAGAAGAAGAAGATGATGATGAGGGCGACTAAGAAATCAAATGACATACCTCGACCATCTCTACGCCGCCGACTTTCTGGAAGACCTCCGCAAGCTCTTCGCTCGTGCAGCTCCACGGCAGGTTCCCGACGTAGAGCTTCGATTCCTCGACGGAAGCATAGTCGGGAGCATTGCCGATGCCGCCGAGCAGAGAAGGGGCGTCGCCGCCGTCGTCGTCGTCGTCGTCGTCACTGGCGGCGGAGACGGTGGCATCGAGGGCCTCGACCTCGCCGAAGGAGAGCTCGGCGCGAGCTCGGGCGAGGAGGGAGGAGCGGCCATGGATGTGGAGGAGGTTGTGGGCAGGTTTCCGGGCGGAGAGGAGGAAGAGGTCGAGGGGGAGAGGGGAAGTCCGCCATAGCCGGGAGGAAAGGTCGGAGCGGGAGGAGAGGGAGGGGATGGAGCTGCTGACGGAGGGCGGGGAGAAGCACGCAGAAGCCATGGAGAGCTCGGGGACAGAGAAACCCTAGCAGGAAGCAGAGCAAGAGCAGCAGGAAGAAGACGAAGAAGACGAAAGAAGAAGAAGAAAGAAAGAAGGAAGAAGAAGAAGAAGAAGAAGAAGAAGAAGAAGAGAAGAGTTCGGATAAAGGAATCCTGGCCGTCCGATCAGGGGGCTCCAGATTCTGCCACGTGTCCCCCCCCTATAAGGATAAGGTGAAAAAAGACCCCAAAAAATATCTTCTTGTTTTTGTTCTGTTTTCTGAAGAAGAAGAAGAAGAAGAAGAAGAAGAAGAAGAGAAAAAATATGTGAGCCTGTTTTCTTCTTCTTCTTCTTCTTCTTCTGTATAGGGTTTAGGGTTTAGGGTTTAGGGTTTAGGGTTTAGGGTTTAGGGTTTAGGCGGATGAGCGGGTGGATTCTGCCCTTCTCCAGGTCGAGGGAATCCAATCCATTCGATCCATCTCCAGATCGCGGGAATTCGATCCGTTCGATCCATCTCCAGATCAAGGGAATCTGATCCGTTCGATCCATGTCCAGAAGAAGAAGAAGAGAAAAAATATTTGAGCCTGTTTTCTTCTTCTTCTTCTTCTGTATATGGTTTAGGGTTTAGGGTTTAGGCAGATGAGCGGATGGATTCTGCCCATCTCCAGGTCGAGGGAATCCGATCCGTTCGATCCATCTCCAGATCGAGGGAATTCGATCCGTTCGATCCATCTCCAGATCAAGGGAATCTGATCCGTTCAATCCATCTCCAGATCGAGGGAATCTGATCCGTTCGATCCATGTCCAGAAGAAGAAGAAGAAGAAGAGAAGAAAGAAGAAGAAGAAGAAGAACAGAGAAAATATCTGAGCCTGTTTTCTTCTTCTTTTGTATAGGCCGATGAGTGGATGGATTCTGCCCATCTCCAAGTCGAGGGAACCCGATCTGTTTGATCCAAATTCAGATCGAATTCAGGGAATTCGATATGTTCCATACATCTCCAGATCGAGGGAATCTGATCTGTTCGATCCATCTCCAGATCGAGGGAATCCGATCCGTTTGATCCATCTCCAGGTCGAGGGAATCCGATCTGTTCGATCCATGTCCATATCGAGAGGATTTGATCCATTCAATCCATGTCCAGATCGAGGGAATCCGATCCGTTCGATCCATCTCCATATTGAGTGAATCCAATCCGGTCAATCCATCTCCAGATCGAGGGAATTCGATCTGTTCAATCCATGTCCAGATCAAGGGAACACAATCTGCATAACCCCACTTAGCGAGGGTTTCCAATTGCCGCACAATCTCGATTACCTGATATGCGGGCACAGAAACCACGGGGTAAAAAACGACAGAGAGAAATAAGATGAGTCGCACACATACGCATTGTCCGGTTGCAAATAAGGCATAAAGACTTCTCGGAACTGGAGGCCGTTTCGCACAGCTAAGGTTCACGAGATCTATTGCCGATGTTTCATGTCTAACTAATGCTTATCCGATGCACTGGAGTTGGACCTTTGAGCTGGACCTCTGCCTAGCCATGGCCAGATGTAGGAATCACAGCTCGTCGAGTTCTTCAAACGGGGCGGAAATGACAGTGATTAAGGCTTTACAATGTGAACAACGCTAATTATGGTATCAATACTCAGATTCATCTCTCTTCTACTTCTCACTTACCTCTTTTGCCCTTGCCTAACTCTGTTTTGCTCTTTTGTATCTATCCGTGACATTAGGGTTGGGGTTTAGGCTCTAAACCCCTAAGCCTTTAGAAGGCTTTGTCAGCGACAACTAAGCTATTGTACACTAGCTCCTCGGCATATCAAATTTGACATGGGAAGAACTTATGTAGTTGTCGAGCCCCACGAGTCCATCATCGTCCGAATTATAGGGTTCACTATTCTAAGAACCCAATATGCAGAACTATGACACTCACACATGCACATACATGCATGCATGCATGTGCATGAATGAATGTATGTATGTGCGTGTGTGTATGTGTATGTATGTGTGCATGCATGTGTATCTGTATCCATGCATGCATGTGTGTGTATGTAGGTGCATGTATGCAATGCTGCCTTTTGATGGCTCATGGTTGTTTTTAGCCAATTTACTTGTTTTTAACTGGAAAAAAAAAATCTTAGACTATCAAGCTCAATACACAATGTTTTTATTGATTTGTCATAATGATAGTCAAATTTTTCAAGAAACTATAAAAAAAGTAGCATAAACGGATCAATATATATATTATTAAATAATTACATCTACTTTTGGCCCTAAGGGTAAGAAATCCAGTTTTAAATTAATTGGAAACTGAACTCGAGGGCCAATGCCCAAGGCCCATCAAACTATCACGATTATACCTTATAGTATCGTGGCTTGTGAGAGGGCTCTTTGAAAAGAAATAAATTAAACACTAAACATCTTGATGATCATATGCAAGTATCATTAAATGGCTTGGAAACTAATGAAATATAATGGATCACATATTTGAAATTTTGGAAAGATGGGAAAGATCGAAGGGCTATTTAGATATTAATTACATTTGGAAATAAGTCTTTTAGGATTCCTTTGAATCTCGATATATCTCATGGTTCTTTTTATTGTTGAATATTTATTATAGACTTAGTAGTATAAATCTAGAAAAAACCATCACATATTTGACAGGCAACTTTTTGGGTAAACTATCAAAGTATGTCATATAACAGATAATACTTTTTTAAAACTATAATTCAATCTTGGATAGCTAGGTGTAGTAAGGTGTTTGATGATAATATAGTGCATCCAGCTGAAACAGTTTGTAATATCTGGGTTATGGCAGTGCATACCTTGAAGGGGCAATATGATGACCTCATAAGTCATGAACTAAATGATAGAAATGCAAGACTTTCATTTCTAGCACATTAGCAAAATGGGCCCTTTTTACAGCTTCGAGGTGAGTCACCAATTTGGAACTTCACACCTCCAACATGGTTGTTTCCACCTCCAATCACATAGACATGTCCAAGTATTGACGAGAAATAGTTTGACCAAAATCTACTTAAGTTTGTCCGATAATTTGTGTTATGTAAATTTGGATTAACTAATGGAAGGATATTATTCTGGAAAAAAAAAACTATCATGCAGTCTTTGCTCAACAGGTAATGGTGGCATGTATGTATGTATTTATGTATGTATGAATGAATGTATGTATGTATGCGTGTGTGCATGTGTGTATGTATGTGTACGTATGTATGCATGTGTGCGTATGTATGTATGTGTATGCATGTATGCATGTGTGCATGTGCGTGTGTGTGCATGTGTGTGTATGTATGTGTATGCATGTATGCATGTGTGCATGTGTATGCATGTATGCATGTGCGTGTGTGTGCATGTGTGTGTGTGTGCATGTGTGTGTGTGTGCATGTGTGTGTGTGTGTGTGCATGTGTGTATTTATGTATATGTATGCACGCATGTGTGTGTATGCATGTGTGCATGTGTGCGTGCATGTATGTATGTGCATGTATGTGTACATGCGTGCGTGCATGTATGTATGTGTATGCATGTGCATGCATGTATATGCATGTGTGCATGTGTGTGTATGTATGTATGTGTATGCATGCATGTGCGTGTATGTATGTGTGCATGTGTGTATGTGTGTGTATGTATGTATGCATGTGTGTGCATGTATGTATGTGTATGTATGTGTGCGTGTGGTGTAAGAAGAAGAAGAAGCAGAAGGAGAAGAAGAAGAAGCAGGAAGCAGGAAGCAGGAAGACGAAGAAGAAGAAGTAGCAGAAGCAGAAGCAGAGAAGACGACGACGACGAAGTAGTTGAAGCAGAAGCAGAAGCAGAAGCAGAATCAGAAGCAGAATCAGAAGCAGAGAGAACAACATGCCGGAAGCCGTGGAGAGCTTGCACTGGAATGCATTCCCTCATCACAGATCTCGTCAAAACAGGGAAACCAAGGCTAGCCCTAGATCTCTACTACCAGCACGCTGCGAAGCAACGAGCTCCGCCTCCTCCTCCTCCTCCTCTCCCGGCCCCTGTCCTCTTGGCCTTGCTCCAGGTTTGCACGCAGTTGAAGGATCTGCAGACCGGACGCCATATCCATGCTTACATAGCTCGCAATGGGGCCGCATCACGTGACCGCTGCCGAGATGATGCCTTCCTCGGCAACAAGCTGCTGGACATGTACGCCAAATGTGGTTCTCTCCCGAGATCTCTGCTCGTGTTCGACATGCTGCGCATCCGAGATGTGGTCGCTTGGAACACCCTCATGGCAGCGTACGCATGGCATGGCCTTCACCACCAGGTGCTCATCTCCCTCGAATCGATGCAGCTCGAGGGCGTATCCCCGAACCCCGTCACGTTTGTGTATCTGTTGAAAGCTTGTTATGGCATCGGAGATGCGGAGAGGGGAAGCGGAATCCATTCCGAGATCGCCAGACTAGGGCTGTTGGAAGCGGACCTTGTCCTCGGAAATGCAGCCATGGACATGTATGCGAAATTCGGCTTTCCGTCTAGAGCGCGGGAAGTGTTCGATGTGCTTCAGGCTCGCGATGTTGTGTCTTGGACCATTCTGATCGCAGGTTATGTCGACTGTAATCAGGGCTGGGAAGCACTAGAATTGCTCAACCGGATGCAGCTCGAAGGTCTCCATCCAAACGAGCGGACCTTAGTCTGGGGCCTGAAAGCATGCTCGACTTCTGGACCAAAGTACAAAGGCCAAGCGATGCATGCTATGATCGCTACAGAACGTATAGCGGAACAAAACCTTGTTTTGGGAAATGCATTGATCGATATGTACGGCAAGCGTGGAGTGCTCGACCGAGCACAGGAGGCGTTCGATGGGCTCCAAGCAAAAGATATGGTTTCTTGGAATGCTTTGATTGCAGGATATGTGCAGCATGGACATGGAGGAGAAGCATTGGATCGCCTCAAAGAGATGATGCATGAAGGAGCTCTTTCTCCCGATGTGTTTACATACGCCAGCGGCCTGCAGGCATGTACTATTACTGGAGAAGTACGAAACGGAAGGGAGCTGCACGATGAAATCATCAAGAAAGGATTGTTGGAACAAGAAGATGTTCTTCTAATCAATGTGCTTGTCGACATGTATGGTAAATCTGGCTTGCTTGCCGATGCACGTCGAGTTTTCGACCATGTCCCCTTTCGGAACGTGGTGTCATGGACAGCGTTGATGGATGGTTATACGAGGAATTCCGATGCCGAAGAAACGCTGAAGTGCTTCGAGCTGATGAGCTTCGAGGGCTTCTCTCCGAATGCCGTCACGTATGTCTGCGTTTTGAAGGCGTGTGCTATGGCTCGAGACGCCGAGATGGGCGCTCGAATACATGCAGATGTCAAAAGAAAGGGCTTTTTAGCAAGTGACATCGAGGTAGGGAATGCGCTGATCGAGATGTATATCGAGTGCGGTTTGCCGATCGATGCCAAGGAAGCGCTGTTTGAGCTCCCAGTTCGGAGCGCCATATCTTGGAACGCTATCATAATCGGGTATGTTGCACAAGAGCTGAATGATGAAGCATTAGAGAGCTTGTCTGAGATGCAAATCGATGGAGTCGTGCCGAATGCTGTAACATTAGCATATGCCCTGAAAGCTTGCGGAAATAGCGGGCGCATAGAGAAGGGAAGAGCATTACACGCCGTGGTGGTGGCGCAAGAAAGCCTCCTGGAAAGACACCTTATCCTCGGGACTTCGCTGGTTTACTTGTACACGAAATGCGGGCAAGTCTCGGAGGCGCAGGAGGTTGTGAACAAGCTTTCGATTCGCGATGCAGCTTCGTGGACCGCCGTAATAGCAGGACACACAGAGCACGGCCGAGCCGAGGATGCGCTCCGATGCTTCGAGTCGATGCAAAGCGATGGAGCTGCTTCTCCTAGTGCGATCACGTATTCGAGCATCCTGAAAGCTTGCAGCAACACGGGGAACATCGGCAAAGGAAGCGAAATACATGCCGAAATCGCACGGCAAGGCGTGCTAGAAGAAGATCCCATCCTCGGAAATGCGCTGCTCGATATGTATACCAAATGCGGCTCCCTCGCGAGGGCGCGAGAGGTGTTCGAGAAGCTGTCGGTGCGGGACGTGGTCTCGTGGAACATCCTCATTTCCGGGTACACGATGCACGAGATGGGAGAGCGAGCGCTGATGTGCTTCGAGCGGATGCAGCAGGAGGGGCTCCATGTGAGCACATCCACGTACGTCTCCGTTCTCAAGGCCTGCGGAATCGCTTCATGCGTAGAGAGGGGCAAAGCGATGCATGGCGAGATCGCCAGGAAAGGGCTCTCGGAAGCGGTAGATGTTGTCGGGAGCGCGCTGGTCGACATGTATGCGAGATGCGGCTCGACTGCGGAAGCTCGGGCGGTGTTTGACGGGCTCCGGGCTCGCGATGTTATTGTGTGGACAGCATTGATCGCGGGGCACGTCGAATGCGGGGCTTGCGACGAAGCTCTCGGCTTGTGCACAAGGATGCAGATGGAGGCGATATGCCCGAACCCCGTCACTTACGCTTGCGTACTCAAAGCTTGCGGCGGCTCCAGCAGATCTCTCGGGAAAGCCGCCGAAACACATGCGGCGATCGATCGAGCCCTGCTTTCGAGCGATGCGATCGCTCTGGAGAACTCGATCATGGAAGCGTATGCGAGGTGCGGATCGGTGGCGAGGGCGCGAGAAGCTTTCGATCGGTGCCAGATGCGGGATCGGGCGTCTTGGAACACCATCGTCGTCGCAACCGGATTCGCGGGCCACGGGCACGACGATGCACAGCCCCTCGTCGTCTCCGACTTCTACTGTCGGATGCAGTGCGAGGGGCTCATCCCGACACGCGCGATGCTGGTTTGCAACCTCAAGGCTTGTAGTAGTAGTAGTAGTAGTAGTAGTAGTAGTAGTAGTAGTAGTAGTAGTAGTAGTAGTACAACAACAACAACAACAACAACAACAACAACAACAGGAAGAAGTCTGCGAGCTACACGCAGGGCGAAGCAGCTACATGTAGTGGCGATCGAGAAGCGGATGCTGAAAGGCGATACGCGTGGCGGAGAGCTTGCCGCGGTCAGCAGCCTCCTGATCGAGGTCTACACGGGCCGCGGATCGCTCGAGCAAGCACAGAAGGTATTCGACGAGCTCCATCTCCGGGACGTGGTCATCTGGACTCTGCTCGCAGCCGGCTACGCGAGGCACGGGCGGCTCGAGGAAGCGCTGGATTGCTACCGCCGCATGCAAGCCGACGGTATATCTCCAGATACGGTCTCTTTCCTCTGCGCCCTGAAAGCCTGCAGAAGCGTCGGGTCCTTAGACAGAGGCGGCGAAATGCACGCCGATCTGATCCGGATGGGGATTCCTGACACGGAGCTGGTGATGGGCAATGCGCTCGTCGGCCTGTACGCGCGATGCGGCGATGTTTGTAGGGCGGTGGAGGTGTTCGACAGGCTTCCTGTTCGGGATGTGGTCTCGTTCACCGCCTTGATTTCGGGGTACGCCCGAACTGGGAGGAGCCGCGACGTTTTCTGCGCTTTCGAGAGGATGAGGAGCGATGGTGTGAAACCGGACACCGTGGCTTTCTCGGCCGTTCTGGCTTCCTGCCGCCGCGCCAACCTGCTCCAGAATGGTCTGTCTTACTTTGACGCCATGGATCGCGACTTTGGGATCAGCCCCGGCCTCCGGCATTACACGAGCGTTGTCGATCTCCTGGTGCAGTCGGGCGACTTTGCCAGAGCCGCGGTATTCTTGCAGCAGATGCCCTCGTCTCCCGATGCTTCGCTTTGCAACGCCGTGATGAGTGCTTGCCTCTGGTCGGGGAATCTGGAGCTAGGAAGGAAGGTGTTTCTGGCGAGGTAAAATCGGAGCAGTGCTGGATCTTTTCACCCCAACAGGAAAGAGGATCGAATAGGAACGAGCTTGTTTTCTATCTATCTAAAAGTCTTTTTGCGCATAGCTCTCGATCGATTACATCGTATGTGCCCCATCACCACCCCCATGCAGAAGTGCAGATGATTCCGTCTTTTTTTGAACTTGTTGAGTCTATTCTTGTAAATAGCCAAAAGAAAGGGCCAGTCAGAAGCCTAACAAATTATGTGCTTTGTCTCGAGCTTTCGATCGATAACCTGTTCTTCCTGGATCGATCTATCTACTCGATGCATGTCAGAGCGACTTTGCTCGATTCTACAGTTTGCACAGAAGAAGAAGAAGAAGAAAGTCCCGGTATCATCACATCACCTACTTTCCCTCTTTTTTTTTTTGCTCTGTGCTTAGTTCTCTGCTATTCCATCATGCAATGCATAAGCTTAACAGGCATGTATGCATGGTATGCATGGATGGATGAATGCAGGCGTGGGTGGATGTATCTGGCTTTGATCGATCACATGTACAGAGCGTTAGCATGCCATGCTGATGCATGCTATTGGATGCATGCCGCCGAATGCGTGCCTGGAGCCATCCCCATGTGGTTTCCATGCATGTCAAGGCATGTATAGTATAGCCACTGCACACATACATACATAGGCACACACATGCATGCATGCATACGCACACATACATCATCCACACATCCACGCACACATACATTCCTCCACACATGCACACACACACGCATGCATACATACAGATGCATACGCACACATGCATACATACAGATGTGTACGCACACATGCATGCACACATGCATATACATACATAGATGCACGCAGGCACGCATGCATACACACATACCCACGCATACATTCATTCATACATACACACACATAAATCATCCACACATCCACGCACACATACATTCATCCACACATCCACACGCACGCATACATACATGCATGCACACATACATACATTCGCCCACGCACACATACATATATAGACACACTCACATGCATGCACGCATGCGCACGCATGCGTTCATTCATACATACGCACGCATACATCATCTACACACCCATGCACACATACATTCATCCACACATCGACACACACACATACATGCACGCACACGTACTTACATATAGTCACCCACACGCACATACATACATTCACCCACACAGGCACACACACATGTACACATGCATACATAACATACACACATGCACACATACATACATACATACACACACAAACATATACATGCATGCACACATGCATGCACACATGCGCATATACATACATACATGCACACACACATGCATACATGCATGCGCATGCACATACATACATGCACACGCACATGCATACATGCATGCACGCATGCACACATGCACACATACATACACGCATGCACACATACATGCACGCATGCACAGATGCGCATATACAGACACGCATGCACGCATGCACACATACATGCACGCATGCACAGATGCGCATATACAGACACGCATGCACGCATGCACGCATACATACACGCATGCACACATGCATGCACACATGCATGCACACATGCACGCACGCATGCATACAGGCACGCACACACACACATACATACATGCACACACGCATGCACGCACGCACACATACATACATGCACACACACATACATACATACATGCACGCACACATACATACATACATAGTGTAAAGCAGTTAACGAAGAAGAACAAGGATCAAGAAGAAGAAGAAGAAGAAGAAGAAGAAGAAGAAGAAGGTAAGGAAGAAAAGAAGAAAGAAAGAAAGAAAGAAAGGAAGGAAGAAGAAGAAGAAGAAGAAGAAGAAGAAAGAAAGAAAGAAGAAGAAGAAAGAAAGAAAGAAGAAGAAGACAGAGAGCGAGCGACAGAGACAGAGACAGAGAGAGAGAGAGAGAGAGAGAGAGGAGCCATGGCTTCTTCCAGCGCAGAGCCTTCCTCCGAAGCAAGACCCCCCTCCGCCCCGGCCCCTCCATCGCCATCGCCGTCGCCCTCGCCGCCATCGCCGTCGCCCGCATCTTCCTCCGCTCCTGCACCGCCGCCTCCCGAAACCCCCACCATTGCCCCTGCCCCTGCTGTTTCTCCCATCGCCGCCGCCGCCGCCGCCGCTCCCCCTCCCCCTCCTCCTTCCGCTACCAAGTCGTCTCGATGGAGCGATCCTTCTTCTGCCGATGCAGCCGCCGCCTCTGAGCCTCCGCTGAAGAAGGTAAGGAACGATGCGCCGGGCAACCCTGGCCTTGGCGAAGCTCCTCCAGGTATGGCTCCTGCTTATGCATCGTCGCAAGCTGCTTCCTCTGTGACCAATCCCCTAGTTCCAGCCCTAACCCCAATCCCAGCCCCAGCTTCGGCCCCCGCCCCGGCCCCAGTTCCAGTTCCAGTGCCAGTTCCGGTTCCAGTTCCGGTTCCAGCGCCTGCTGTCTATGGAGGAGATCTATCACAAGCTCTGCCGCCGCCGCCGCTGCAGGCAGGGTACCAGCAGAGCTACGGCTATGGAGGGGTAAGCTTCGCGCCTGGCTCTGCCAAGGCGAATGGCAGCCTCTTCTACAAGACCAAGCTCTGCACCAAATTCAAGATCGGGGCATGCACATTCAACGAACGGTGCCACTTTGCGCACGGCATGGAAGATCTGAGGAAGCCATCGCCAGGATGGGAAAGCTTGGTCATGGCATCGTCATCCTCGGCGGCGACGAATACAACCGCGAGCACCACGCTGTCGAGTACAATGCCTCGGCCCAAGACCCGACCTTGCCGGTACTTCATCAGCGGTAATTGCCCTTACGGAGATCGATGCAATTTCTTGCACGGTGCAGAAGAAGCTCATAACAACAACAATGCATGGGGGGGAGGGGGAGGGGGAGGAGGAGCGTATCAGCCCACCGCCATGATGCAAGCCCCTGCCTCTGCAATAGGTGAGTAAATGTAAAATCTACTCTTTCATTCTAGCTTGTTCGCTGCTTAGAAAAGAAATCCGGAATTTGTACAAAGACGAGAGTGTTACTCACATGTTATGCTATTACGATGGCCTCAGGTTAAGAACGATCTCATACAGGATGATGTTCTATGTCCCAATCTTATCGTATTCCCATAAAGGTGTCGAAATTAGTAAACCTTTAGAACAATCTCAATACGGAACATGGCCTTAGGTTTGATGGATTGACAGATGATGGCATATGCGCTTAAAATTGTTCTCATTGTAGCATAAGATTTCAAATTAAACGGTGTTCATAAACGTGAGGGTGATCTCAGACATTCCATGACCTCGGGTATTGTGGTTGGGTTGATGGTGTGTATACAATTCAGATTATCCCCAATCTTATTGTCATGCCCATAAAAGAAATCTGATTTTATAAATGTTACTGAATGAACTCAAATGTGCTATGGCGATAGCTTTTGTGGGTTAGGGCATCGTTTGAAACGCATTTGAGGTTGTCCTCATCCTTTCCATGCCATAAAAAATGATTATTTGTCCTTAGAGATCTTGGGTGAGAGGATCTTGTCATATGCATGTGAAAATATTTCCCAATCTAATAGTATGCTTGTGAAAAAGTCAAACTCACAAAGGTCACACATGTTCAATGGCCTTAGATATGGTGGGTGCATATGTTAGTGGATTATGTCATGGGCTGGTTCTGTAGTATGAGATAAAAAAATTTGCATGGTTTTTCTGAATGATCATAATATATCGGCGTAACCAAAGGAGCAATGTGAGATATTACATCCAATTCAGAATCTTTGAGAGAAGCATATCAAATAAGAAGTGTTTCATTGTGCTTCAATAACCTCCACCTGTCCTCATGTATGTCATCACACTGCATGAATTGGAGGAAATTGTGGAGCTGTTTGCATGAAATCAAGGTTATGCTGTAGGTGGATGCATTCAATCCAAGAAATCAAAGCACCTGATGAAATGTGTAAGGATTAACTTGAGGGTGTAGTTAGTCTGCCTGTACTGCCTTCAAATGACTAGGTTTTGACCTGTCTATCTACACTGCTAAGCTTTCTTGGTGACATAGTAACCATGTTTTCTTCTGTTGCATTTTACCTGTTCTGCACTTTGATTTATGTTTCTCTACTGGATTTGATTAGATTACAGCGCCTACTCGAATGGAACTACTCTTCCTAACCCATATGCAAACCCAAATCAAGGAATTTCTAATCCAAGCATGATGAATCCTCCTCAGCTAATTGCTGCTTACGGAGCACAAACCGACCACTCGGTTACTGCCCCTCCGAACTTGAATCCTTATGCAAGTGCTCCACCAGTCAACCCTTATTCCAACGCTGCTCCAGATGCTACGGCTAACTATAATTACTGGAACAACACAAGTGCTACTGCAAACCCTCCTCAAATGTACATTCAGCCCAATCAAACAACAAACAACCAAGGGAACCAGACTGCATCTTGGATGCCCAATACCTATGCACCAGATGGCTATGCCCAAAGTACCACGGTACCTCAATACTCTCATGTTCCTCCCCAACCTGTTATGTCAGGACCTTATATGCAGCCAGGGGCAACATATTCGGCTTCACATGCTGATGCTACCTATCAAATTCAGCAACAACCAGATTATACAACCATGTATAATATGCCAGGAAAGATATAGAATGCTGCAGTGAGGTGCATAAGCATTCCATCTCTTGCGCCCTTTGATGATTAAGTGAAGGATTGCTTGAAGGTGCTCTCCAAGTGCGTGCTATCAGTCATCATGGATCATGGAGATTTCTGATTCGTTTTACAGAATCCTAATTTCATTAACCTAGCTAGCTAAATCTGAAGTGCGCTCATCAGCTACCTAGTTGCAGGGAGGTGTATAAAGGAGGATTCACAAAACATCCGGTAAGTTAGTTGTTTTTTCCAATATAACTACTACCAGCAAGCGTCAAGGGCATCAATACACCTCTTTTGTGCAGATTTATTGAATGTAATTTCAATTGATGGCTAGCACAATCTGTTTTGAGTAGTTAAATTTAGTGAATCGGTGTTAAAAACTTTAAGAAACCACCACATCTGATTTAGTATTTTTATTTCAAGAGTGACTTGTGCTTTATTTAGGGAATATGTAGCTCTATCAAGTGTTCATCTGGAAAGCCTAATCTTGTCTCTACCATCCAAACTAAACTTTTTGTTAGGCCATCACGGCAATCAGAGGACAACATTCAGCAGAATTTACAAAGAACTTGTATTCTTGTACATCTGTTTGTGTGTATGAGTGTGAGGAGGCGAAATCTGTATGAGGAAACATCCGAAATTTTTATTTTCTGATTTGCAAAGAAGGAAGGTCAGTGTCTGTTCCTGCATACAGCATACACATTCATGTGACAGGGCTCATTTTAGGTTGAATTTCATTCACTAAAAAGTCGTGAAACAGGCACCTTCTGTGCATAACATTAGAAAATACTCTAATACACTAACCTAGAATAGGTGAGTAAACTTTAGGTACGTAAAAACCATTTCAAACTCAATTAGCGGCTGTTCCGTTTGACAAAGGGAAACATGTTTTTCTTTTTAGACAACCTAAGCAATTTTTGGGCTGTGGGTCTGAATTTCTATGTTTGATTCCTGCATGTGTGTTAGGCATATGCTGCAAAATCTAAGTGTACGAGTTTGATGCATCTACAGTTTGAAATGTTATTTTAATTAATATGTGAACAAGGTATAATGATGTTACTATATAACTGGGTAGTTTAGGAGTTGTGAGCTTTAGCTTGGAGTTTAAAATGCTTTTCTAAGTACAAGTTGAAATGACTAGTTTGCATTTGGCAATTTAAATCATCTCTTCTTCTCTGCCCTCTGGGGTAAAGCATGTTGAGCCTTGGAAACTCTTTCTTAGCACAAGTGATATTTTCATTCTTTTTCTTAATGTATATAATGGAGTAGAGAGCACTATGCTTTGAAACTACGTTCTGGCTGTGGAATTCTTCTCCGAAAACGTCATTGTGTTTCTGGACTGTTTGATTGTATGTGATGGGGGCTGTGGCTTTGATAAATATCGTTTCATTGCTACACAGGTTGGCGTGATGAAAATTCTATGGAGTTCTTAACTGAATTTCTTCGTTTATGGTTATGTCGTTCTGACTTCTACCATCTTGCATGTGCATTAAACAGTGATATCTGGTACCTTAGCAGCATTAACATCAACAGAATGTAGTTAGCTTTGCCATTACATCTTTTTTAGGCAAATCTTTGGGACTCGTCGACTGCTCAATTGTTTGTTGTTGCATACATCCAAATGAGTGGGAAAGGGAGGAAGCATTTACTGCATAATTGAAAAGTGAGTGTCCTCATCATCTTCAAGAATAGACCCAATGACTCTGTTTATGACATCGCCATAAGGTATGTGCATTATCTGCTTTAAAGATGCCAGCAGTTGTGAAATGCACCTTATTTGAAAACAAAAGATATGCTAAATGACGTTTATCTCCTGCTATTTGGATGGTCTTGTTGCTCTTTTCTCTAAGTTGACAATGTCACAATCCATTTCCATGGCTGCTAACAAGTAAAGTTATGCTAAGTACTTGCTGCTATTTTGGTGCTGTTCATGCATAGCGTGTAATTAAGTGTCACCATCCATTTCCATGGCCCCTAAAATGTCCATGTTTCCTGCTATTTTAATGTTGTTGTAGCTGTTCATGCCTGGTTGACAATGTCATCATACATTTCCATGGTCTCTATAAATGGCTATATTTTGATGGTGGTGTAGCTGTTCATGCATGATGTTATAATGCACATTTCTCTGAGTTGGCAATGTCACCATTCATTTTGATGGCTCCTGATAAAGCACAGGAGGATCATGCTCAGTAGATTGACAAATCTTATGCCACTTTTTTCTTTCAACTAGATGTGATTCTAAAACATCATTGGCAACTATCAAATCTTGAATGAGGAATGCACTTGGGATGAGGATTAGCTTTCCCATGAAACTTTCTTGTGGCCCCCTGAATCCTGATCTGTCTAAAACAGTTATCCACAAGAAATCTGTTCTATTAATTATAAGTCTCTGTTTTAAATCTTTAGCAATATGTACTTTCTGAGTTATCAGATCTTCTGAATGAGAACACAATTTTTTTGGGAAGATTCTAATTCATTAGCTTGCAAGAGAGGAATCCCAAGATATCAAGGCTATGATTGGTTGATTAATTAAGCAATCTAAGCTAAAGTTGGCTGTAACATTTTGAGTGATTCTTGGGTTGGCTAATCTCATTCTCTTCATAGTTATGTGGCATACAGCTGTTCGTAATCTCATTCGAGAGGATCAAAGCCAAGAACCAGACAATTGTCAGATCTTCGCATATAAAGGTTTTGATAAGTCGTGGAGTTTGATTAGTCAAGACCAAACCTGATTTCAGTAGCATCTCTCAGCAACTGTTTCTATAAAGCATTTATATCTAGTTCTAACAGGTTAAGATATGTAAATTTGCACGCTCAGACGCTTTATTCGTTGATTATCTTTTAGACAGTGCATTAACTAGGCAAAATGAAGAACAAATTGACGAAGCTAGTGATGAGTCATTATTGTTAACCCCTATACATCCTTGGCTTTTGTTCGATGGAGAGGGATAGACTATGAAGGTGATAATGCATGATTGGACATGAATAAAAGCTGATGACCCTGGATTTTTAGACTTTGTGATTGAGATTATGAACCATTGATCACAATGAGATGCATGCCAATGTCGAGGATTCAAGGAGTGAATGAATTGAAGCTATTTGGGTAGGAATGTTGGATTGTGCTCTGGGCTTTAGTTACAACTGTGGGCAAATCGAAAGCTGAACACATGCGAGCCGAACATGGAATTTTTGGATTTGGTTAGAAGCAACGGTAATTTGGAAATTGAAAATGGTACTCAAATCACAAAAGATTGGCTTTAGTCGCAAAATCGTGAGTGATTCTTGGAAATTGGAGGCTAGCAATCGATCACAACACCTTTGCTTTAGTTACAATTGGTGGGCGATTTGGAAATATCTTGGATTTTAGTTACAATCATGAGCATATTTAGGAATTGAATACATTGATCAATCATAAAAAAATCTTAGCTTCACTTAAAACTACGAATGATTTAGAAAAATTGAAGATGGCAATCAATCTCGATACCTTGGTTTTTAGTTACAACCATGGGCAATTAAAAAATCAAATGTGCTAATCGATTGCAAAATCTTGGCTTTATTCGCAATCATGGGCAATTCAGCAATCGAATACGTGAATTGATCACAAAATCTTGGCTTTAGTTACAATCATGGGCAATCCCGAAATCCAATACGCAGATCAATCACAAAATCTTGGCTTTAGACACAATCCAATTGTACATGATTTGAGAATTTGATAAGCTAATCAACATTAGCTTTAGTTACAAAATTACAAATTGTGGGCGATTTTGGACATAAGAAAAGTGCAAATCCACAGCTGCTACAAGTGGGCGATTTTTCTGCCAAATGCAGCACACTGTCACAATTGTGGGCGATTTTAAGACGCGAAAGGAGAAGAGTTTGTGGGCGATTTTTCTGCGAAATGGAGCACACTCTCACAATTGTGGGCGATTTTAAGATGTGAAAGGAGAAGATTTCGTGGGCGATTTTTCTGCCAAATGGAGCACACTGTCACAATTGTGGGCGATTTTGAGATGCGAAAGTAGAAGATTTTGTGGGCGATTTTTCTGCCCAATGGAGCAATTGTGGGCGATTTTAGGATGCGAAAGGAGAAGAAAAATCTGGGCAATGATTTGATCTATCTGCATATTCTGCGATTTGATGCTTCACTACCAAGCCCCACAGATCATTAGGAGCGCTCTTCTTCTTCATCTTCTCCATCGGATCACGGATCATTCTTCAAGGAGTTATGCTACAGATTCCGGAAGGAATCTCCGTGCTTCCGCACTTGGCATCTGCAAGATGCGATGACGTTTGCCCTCCCCACCGGGCTCGAACTTGGAGGCCTTCCTCAGGACCAGCTGCTGCCTTCTGTTGATGCCGCCATATCCATCATACAGAAATGTAGGAAGGAGAGGGATCTCAAGCAGGCTACGCGCATCCACGCACACCTGCACAGCAATGGCCTCGACCAGACTGGTAATTATGTGGTTCCTATGTTCGTGGAGTGCGGAAGTGTCAATGACGCTCATCGAGTCTTTCGAGGGCTCGCTCATCGGAATGAGATCTCTTGGACATCTCTCATCCAAGGCTATGTGCATAATGGGGAGCCGGAAATCTCCCTCGATCTCTTCGATGAGATGCAGGAGGCATGTGTTGAGGCCAGCAAGTTCACTTACATGGAGCTCATAAGGGCTTGTACAACATTGAAATGCGTGGAGAAAGGCCGAGAGATTCATGCCCTGGTTGCGTTCGAGGGGTTTGAAACTGATCAAATCCTCGGGAATACTATCATCGACATGTATGCGAAATGCGGATGGTTTTCAGATGCCTCCGACGTGTTGTATAACCTAGCTTCTCGTGACGTTGTTTCGTGGAGTACCCTTATCAAAGGATACACAGAACATGGCCTAGGGCATCAAGCCCTTTCCTCTTATAGACAGATGCAAATGGAAGACATATCGCCGAACAAAGTCACTTTTATTTGCGTACTGAAAGCGTGTGCCATGTTGAAGGACATTGACATGGTTCAAGAGCTGCACACATGCATAGTTGAGGAAAGCTATGAGATCGAGGCCTTTGTGGGCAACACTCTGCTGGACACATATGCCAAATGTGGCTTCTTTTTAGAAGCGAAAGACGTGTTCGATGATCTTCCGGTGAAAGACATAGTTTCATGGAATGCTCTTATTACCGGCTATGTTGAGTGCGGGTTGAATGAGGAATGTCTCTCATGTGTGAAGGAAATGCAATCACAGCAGAGCCATTCGCTGGATGATGTAACTTTCATTTGCAGTGTGAAAGCCTGTGGCAATTTGGGAGCTGTAGAAGCCGGACAGCATATGCATGCACAAATCACCAAACAAGGGTTTGAGAAGGATCATTTTGTTGGGAGTTCATTGGTGGACATGTATGCAAAGTGTGGATTGCTTGTAGAGGCGCAATTTCTGTTTGACTGTATTCCATCTCGAGATGCAGTCTTGTGGAACTCTCTAATTTCGGGGTATGCTGATCATAACCGTATCAACGACATGCTGAGATGCTTAGAACAGATGCGACTTGAAGGAATTTCCTTAGATCCCACCTCTTTCTCTTGTGCTTTAAATGCATGTGGAAACATAAAGAACGTAGAAGAGGGACAAAAGATTCATGCCAAAGTTGCTCTGGAGGAGCTTGAAAGAGAACCCAGTATTTCAAACAGCCTATTGGAGATGTATCTTAAATGTGGTTTGGTCGAGGAAGCGAGAGAAGTCTTCAATGAGCTCACCGGTCAGAGCACGCGATCATGGAACTTATTAGTTGCTGGCTATTTGGAGAATGGATATTTCGAGGAAGTGCTCGATTGTGTTGAACAGATGGAGTTAGGTGGTGTCCCTACTACGCCATATACATACGTTTGTGGCTTACATGCTTGTGGAAGCGGTAGCAACGTATCTAGCCTGCAAGAGCTACATACAAGAATAATTCATCAGGGTTTGGAGTCGCATTCATATGTCCGCAGCGCTCTGATAGATGCTTACGCTAAATGTGGTTCCTTGATCGAAGCCCGGAGTGTCTTTAAGGGGACATCAACCGAAGAGGTGGTCTCTCAGAGTGCCTTGGTTGCAGCATATGCAAAGTGTGGTGCACTGGTAGAAGCCCAAGACTTGTTCGATCGCTTACCTATTCGAACTGTAGTCTCTTGGACTTCTCTGATTGCAGGCTATGCCGATCACGGTCTCGGTGAGAAAGCCCTCGGATGTTTCGAGCAAATGCAAGAAGATGGTGTGGCCCCGGATGCTATTACATACATGTGCAGCTTGAAGGCTTGTGGCAGCATTGGCTCTGATGAGAGGCTTAGGTCTCTTCATATGTCGATAATCAAGGATGGCGTTGACAGCGATTCTTCTGTTTGTAGCATGTTAGTGGACATGTATGCGCATTTCGGTTTGTTTCACGAGGCATGGGATGTATTCGGTGATTTGCCTGTGGAATCTGTGAGCTCTTGGTCTGCACTCATGAGTGGATATATTCGACATGGATTCGCAGAGGGAGCTCTGTCATGCTTGAAGTGCATGCAATCTGAGGGACCATGTCCTTGCTCCGCCACAGTTATCCTAGGTTTGAAAGCTTGCATATGCCTGCAAAGCTTGGAAGAAGGTCGCGCTTTACATGCTCAGATCGCAAAATCGGGATTGGAGCTGGACCCGTTGATAAGCAGCGCTTTAGTAGACATGTATTCGAAATGCGGATCGCTTTGTGAAGCTCAAAAGATGTTCGACGGGCTCCTACATCGAGATGTCGTCTCCTGGAATGCACTGATTTCAGCGTACACCGATCGCGGATTCTCCGAGAAAGCTGCGGAACACTTCAAGCAAATGGAGGCAGAGGGCATATACCCGAATGCTATCGTGTTTCTTTCTTGTTTGAAAGGATGTAGCATCGGTGGGTCTTTGGAGTGGGGTCATGAATTGCACGCCAAGATAATCCGAGAAGGATTCGAAGATGATCCATTCATCGGCGGGGCGTTAGTGGCGATGTATACCAAGTCCAGCTCGCTGGAAGAAGCACAAGATGTGTTCGACGAGCTTCTGGTTCGAGATACGGTGCCGTGGACTGCATTGTTGGCAGGATATGCTGAGCAGGGGCTCAGCGAGGAAGGGCTCGATCTATTAGATCGAATGCAGTTTGAGGGTGTCGTGGCGGATTCGGTCACATTTCTGAGTACTTTGAAAGCCTGTGGAGGCATAGGTAACTTAGACCGGGGAAGAGCGATGCATATTGATATCGTCAAGAAAGGTCTGGATGCAGATGTTTCGATCTGCAACACGCTGGTCGATCTTTACGGCAGATGCGGCTCGATCTCCGAAGCTCGGCGGGTCTTTGAAGAGCTTCCCATCCCAACAATCGTTTCGTGGAACGCATTGATCGCTGGATATGCTCGGCATGGCGAGAGCGAAGCTGTTTTTCGCTTGTATAATCGGCTCCGAGGGCAAGGGATTTCGCCCACCGAGGCAACATTCCTCGGGATTCTGAGCATGTGCAGCCATGGAGGCCTCCACGAAGAGGCAAAAGCGTATTTCGAGGCTATGGTGAATGAGTTTGGGGTCATTCCTACCATCAAGCATTACAACTGCTTGCTTGATCTTTGTGGCAGAGCTGGGCAGCTTGACGAGGTGGTGAGGACGATGAACTCGATGCCCTGCGAGCCTGACCTTGTTACGTGGAAGATTGTGTTAGATTCTTGCAAAAAGCTGGGTAGGATCGAGCTCGGGAAACAGGTTTTTGAGAAGGGATTGCAGGCATCTGATCGGAAGCATCATGCCGAGATGTTTGTCTTGATGTCCAATGCCTATGCTGCGGAGAATCTGGCAGAAGACGGAATCTGACGACAGATTCTCGTGTTGAAAGGGATATAGCAACATGCCTCAGCATGGCGATGAGGCTGGGTGAGAGCATAAATTGGCATCAAACTGTTTCTGCCCTGCATTGCTCTGAGAGCTTTGATGCTTAGCTAGCTTCAGGAAACTATCAGCAGAAATGCAGAAATGCCCAACTATTCACTTGATTCTTCTATGAAGTGCCCTGGATTCCACAAGCAGGTAATATGGCTCACCATTGTGGAGGCTCTCAAACCTGCAGAAATTTTTGTGCAAATGATTCTTTGCCACTGAACAGGCTGTGCTTCACAAAATCTGTAAGTAAATGATTCTTTGCCACCATGAAGGTAAAAGATCACACCCTTGTGGAGGCTCTCAAACCTGCAGAAATTTTGTACAAAAGACCCCCATTCATTCTTTGCCACTGAAAAGTCTGTGCTTCACAAATCTGTAAACAAATGATTCTTTGCACACTGAAAACCCTGTGTGCTTCACAAATCTGTAAACAAATGATTCTTTGCACACTGAAAACCCTGTGTGCTTCACAAATCCGTTAAGCAAAATGATTCTAGTTGTTGTATGGGTTCTCAGAACACACCAAGTGTGTTATCCATGCATGCATGATGCAGGAAAAAAGATTGTTTTTTTTTACCGAGTCAAAATGAATTCGACTCCACAGATGTAATCGAAAGAACCTTCTAATCTGCTCCGGTATGTCCATATTCTATTCTCTTTTTTGTCCATTTCTCTGTTGTATTTCAAGTTTCCTGTACCTCCCAAATTTGGTTCAGCCCTTAAATTGTATGGGCATCAAGATGTAAGAACTAAAGGACTTTGTCAAGATGTAAAGAAGCAAAGGATTTTGGGTATAAAAACATAGTTATTGCTGTTGGGTGCTCCAATGGATGCATTCCAACCTTTCGGTAATTATTTGAGACACTTCTGTAATGTGTACATATATATATATATAGCTGGATTCTGATACGAACAGCTGCCAAAATTTTCTGAGATCCTTAGGAATGTCTAATCCATGTTTTGAAAACAAGTTTACTTCCCCAGTTGTAGCTTTTCCATTTATCATTCCCTTCTCATTGATCCTCCACCGACATGATCAGGTAATAATGCCTTCTGTTACAATCTCTATATGTTCTCTTTTGCTGCACATCTCAAAAGTAAAATTAGTATCTTTTCCCCGGCAAAATTACGATAACAAAAGTTATGGGCGGCGAGTATGAACAAGGCCTCCCCTGAAACAATTCAGTCATGATGATAAATTGAACTATACATACATAAGAAAACATCTCCAGTCTGATGAATAAGACACCTTCAATCACATATCAACCTCTGGTATTTGTACAGTATTGCCGATGTTAAAAAGTTATCACAAAAAATTATGTAAACGCAGCTTTCATCCAGTGACCTTCCTAAATTGTGTAACCGAATCATCAGGAAGGTTCTTCTTTTGTTTCTTTGACGGTCTCGTATGGTTGTTGCCTTCCTCAGAGTACTGCATTGCGGTTCTAGCTCGCAATTCCTCCAAACTTTCACCTTCTTTTGCCTTTTCTATTACCTGATCAAAAGGAAGTTATCAACACCCATTTTGGTTGGACCATAATAATGCTAGAATTTGGCCATACTAGATTCATACCAAGTGCCTTCCATATAAATGGGTGCTTGAAAGTGCATTATATGCATTTGAGGCTTCTTGTTTGGTAAGAAATTCTAGAAAAGCGAAACCCCTATGACTTCCATCGAATTTCTTGGGCAATCTCAAGCTTTTGATCTGGTATAGAACAGAAAGAAAAAAACGAATGTTTAAAACAAATTCTGCCAGAATTAATATATACTCAAAATTACTTTCCAATTAAACACTATTTGAACTCACCTGACCAAAGGGACTAAATAGCTGCTGAAGGTCCTTCTTAGTCGCTTCAAAGGCCACATTACGGACAATAAGTTTTGTCGAGCTCTCGTTACTAGCAGAGCTCTTTCCAGGAGTAGTCTTTGCTACTGAGTCTTTCGCATGACTCAATTGCAAAATAAGTGCATGCCCATCCAAAACTGTTCCCTAAATTTCATATGCAGATAATGACAACCAGAATACTATATGCTTTTTCCATCCTCCGTAAAGATAATGTATTTATCCTTTACCTGCAACTGTTTGCAGACAGTCCGAGCTGTCTCTGGTGTGTCAAACTCTGCAAATCCAAATCCCATTGATAAGATCTTTCCAGATTTTTGTTGCTTCATTTTTATCTGCAGAGGATGAGATCAGTCAGTATAGTATCCCCCACAAGTTGGAATCAATACACAACATATAGTCACTTACAACAACACTCCGAAGGGAACCAGTAGTCATATTCCTCTGCAAATGCTGCTTTAATGCAGTTTCTGAAGTTGAGAAATTTAGATTTTTTATGAACACCGATCTCGACTGCATTTCATCAGGTTTACGTATATTAGACAATGTCGAAGACTTAGCAACACACAATCTCCAAATATATAACCAACACAATCTACCTCGGTAGAATCCAGATCAGCATCTTCAAGTGCTGAAAATATAAGCTGCTCCTCCAGTGCAGCTCGCTTAACTTGCTCACCTCCAATAGCCAAAATGGAACCCACCTTCTTATGCAAGTTTCCATTAATTATATTCTCTGGTGCCCATTCCAAATACAAAGGGACATGCCTGGTACAAATATGAGTATATCAACTAAGGCAATGGTTGTATCCATCGATACATGATAGAACCAACGAATATGTCTTATTGAAGCAAAGAAATGTTAGGGCCAGGACTAACTTAAAGCGCTTATAGGCAAGTCCCTTAAACGCTGCCCGTGCTTCAGAAACTTCAAGAAATATCACCTGGCATGAACTTTCCACATAATTAGTCTCCTGACTGGAGAAAAAATGCTAAATATAACACTTTACCTTATTCAACAGTCCAAATTTCTAAATTCTGGACATATAATCACAATAAATTTGCAAAGAAAGAATTGGTAGGTACCACTGCAAGAGTTCTGGTTGGTGGAAGTATTATTCTTTCTAAGCTACCAAACATTCCAAACATTGTCGCCAAATCTGTCTCCAACGTCTCAAATGGAAGATTCTTCACGAGAATGACACGGTTACTTCTTTTGACCTTTTCTATCTTCCCAGCAACAAGTTCCTCAAGTATCTCAACATTGACTCCTTCATC
>JBBBWG010029421.1:49124-64551 GCA_037176905.1 Azolla pinnata
TTTCTGACAAGCACCCAGAAGAGTGAAGCGACAAGGAGAATCATCATCACCAGGGATAAGTGCCAGTGCCTTGTCAAAGTAGCCGGCATCACCCAAAAGACCTATCATGCAGTTGAAATGGGGTAATGAATTCTCTCATGAAGAGGCATTAGCTAAAGCACTTCCACCATTAATCAATCTGTATTGTCTTCTTGAAGGTTAACCAGGCAATGTCTGCATTTCCCCATTTCTGACAAGCACCCAGAAGAGTGAAGCGACAAGGAGAATCATCATCACCAGGGATAAGTGCCAGTGCCTTGTCAAAGTAGCCTGCACCACCCAAAAGACCCACCATGATGTTGAGATGGGGTGAGCCTGGTGCGAAACCATACTTTGATGTCATGTCCATGAAATAGGTTTCGCCCCTGTCCACTAGACCAGAGAGACTGCATGCATTCAGCACGCAAAGAAAAGTCGGAGGGTCTGGGAAGAGGCCCTCCTCTTGCATCTTCTCAAAGCAAGTCAGTGCTTCTTTACCCAATCTCTGGTAGGCATATCCTGCAATCCGTGTAGTCCAGCAAGCCACATCACGAAAGGTGAGCGCACCGAATACTTCCTCTACTTTTTCCAGGTCCCCACATTTTGCATACATGTCCATCAAAGCCGTACTTATCACCACATCTCTTTCCAAGGACCTTTTCTTAATCTCTTCATGGATTTCTTTTCCTGTTGAAATGGCTCCTATACTAGCACAAGACTTTAGGGTGGATGCAAATGTGATGGGATCTGGGACAAAGCCTTCCTTTTGCATTCGATAAAATAGGCCGAGCGCTTCGCCATCTCGGCATTGTTGGCTATACCCACAAATCAGCGAATTCCAACCAACCATATCGTGAACTGGAAGCTCTTCAAATAGTTCTCGAGATGTTGTTAATGCACCGCATTTAGCATACATATCAACTAAAGCATTCCCAAGTGCACTGTGCTTTTCTAAAAGCTCACTTTTACTGATCCATTCATGGGCTTGCTTTCCCTTCTCTAGGGAACCGGTGCTACCACAAGCCTTGAGAATACAAATATATGTAACTGCATTTGGCTGGATGCCTTCCTTAACCATCCGTTCGAAGTAAGTCAGTGCTTTTTCATCTCTCCCTTGTTCAACACTCCCAGCAATTAGCGCATTCCAACATACAACCTTCCTGTTTGGAAGTTCACGAAGCACTTGCTCAGCTATGTCAAGCGCACCACATTTAGCATACACACTGACTAAAGCAGTACCAAGTAGAATATGTTCCTCTATTAGCTTTTGTTGCAAGATCACGTGGTGAATTTGTTTGCCCTTGTCAAGAGCTCGTATGGTTCCACAGGCCTTCAATGCACAAATGTAAGTGACAACATCAGGAGAGAAACCTTCCTTTTGCATTTTCTCAAAATAGTTTAGGGCTTCTTTATTCTGACCTTGATGGACATATCCATTGATTAAAGCATTCCAGGAGACCACAGTTCGTATCATAAGTGTATCGAAGAGTTCTTGTGCCTTTTCGAGCATTCTGCATTTTGCATACATAGTGACTAAAGTTGTATCTAGAAGTACGTTTCTCCTCACCGTGTCATTCTTTGCAATCTCATCATGGATCGCCATTCCTTTATCGATGGCCCCCATGCTTGTACAGGCTTTCAAGCAGCAAATGTATGTGATAGCATCAGGAGAACTCCCTTCAATCTTCATATGGTCAAAGACACTGAGGGTTTCTTCATTCCGGCCGTGTTGAACATATCCAGAAATCAGTGCATTCCACATGACAACATTCCGGAACTCAAGCCCGTCAAACACTTCCTGCGACTTCGGCAATGTGCCACATTTAGCATACATAGTAATTAAAGAACACCCGACGTAAGGATTTGTCGCCAGCAGATCCATGGCGAGAATCTCAGCATGTATTTTCTCACCTTCCAGCAGTTCTTTGTTCAAACAGCAGGTCTTCAATCGCGAGACGATGCTTGAAATCGATCCTCTATCTCTTTCCTTCGTATTCGCGACCTTTACCCTCATACTTAGCTCTTTAAGCAGTGCGATGGACCTTGCAGCAAGCCGCCGTGGGAGACTCGAGAAGGATTCGAGCATGGCCCCAGCGCAAGGAGCGCAGCGAGGTTCGCCATACGATCGAACTCTATGGGGGATCTGGAGATCTGGAGAGGCGGGAGGAATGGCCAATTGGGTTACAAGGTGTCTGCTACACAAGCACGCACACACACACACACACACACACACACACACACACACATATATATATATATTCTAAGAAGCAGAAGGAAGAAGGAATCTGACATTACCTCAGAGTTATGGCGATGGAAGGAGAGGTCGGGCATTCGATCTCGTTTCCTGGACTGCTCGCCATGGATGAAGGGCGAAGAAGAAGAAGAAGAAGAAGCAGAAGAAAGAAGAAGAAGAAGAAGAAGAAGAAGAAGAAGAAGAAGAAGCAGAAGAACATACATACATACATACATACATGCACACATGCATACATACATACATGCGCATATACATACATACACACACATACATATGCACACATACATACATACACACATGCACACACACACATACATGCACACACATACATACATACATACACGCACACATACATACACGCACACATACATCCATACACACATACGCACGCACACATACATCCATACACACATACACACGCACACATACATACATACATACATACATACATACATACATACATACATACATACATACATACACAAATATACGTACATGGACATATTCCAGGCATATAGATGGACACACGCATGCATACATACACATAGATATACATACATGGACATATCCATGCATATCGATGCATGCATGCATGTGTGTAGTTATGGAAATTCACAAACTGCCCCTGGTAAATATTTCACCATAACATAACCTTCAAGCTTTCATGAATCGCGGATTGACTTCATTGTCAAAGTGTATCTCGATCCTTAGACCAGACACATAGCATAAAGCTCAACGAAATTGTGGCGATCGAATTATTGAGCCAATTAGCCACAAGAGCTCGAGTTGAGAATTGCGAGAAGAGAACACGATGTTTTGAAAACCCGATGACGATCCCGAAGCAGGCAGTTTATTATTATTATTTATTATAAATAATATCCTTCCATTAGTTAAATCAAATTTACACAATACAAATTACCAAACAACTATCTGACAAACTGAAGTAATTGAGGATAGACTATTTCTCATCACTACTTGGACTTGTCTATGTGATTGGAGGTGGAAACAACCATGTTGGAGGTGTGAAGTTCCAACTTGGTGACTCACCTCGAAGCTGTAAAAAGGGCCCATTTTGCCAAAGTTTTCTCTTCGGATTGGGACTTGATTGTGGGCATCGCTTGGAATACCCCCAGACAATCGATCGCATAAACGCATGCATGCATGCATACATACCACAGACACATGCATGCATGCATACATACCATAGACGCTTGCATGCATGCATGCATGCATAACTCACAAGTTCCATGTAGACAAGCTGACATACGTGCATTGACATACATGCAGGCATGGATGAATGAGTGCATACATTGAAAGCCAACAAACATGCATTGCACGCATGCATTCCATACATACATAGATGCTCAGATACATACATCCATTCCTTCCAGGCATGCATAGGCATAGGCATAGATAGATCTAGACACACATGCATACATAGATGCCAACCCTTGCACACATGCATACACCAATGCATACATACACTCATTCATCCCACGCATGCATACAGAGATGCATGCATTCATTCACTAGCCACATGCATAGATAGAGAGAGAGAGACAGATACATGCATGCATGCATGCATGCATCCCACACACACACATACACACACATACATACATACATACATGCATACATAGGTCTAGCTCGACCGTCTTCTTCGTCTTCTTCCTTCTTCTTCTTCTTCTTCTTCTTCTTCTTCATCCTCGTCATCATCTTCTTCTTTCTTTCAAGAAGAGCCTACCTTTATCTGCTTCTTTTCTGGCCTCATCCTCATCCTCATCTTCATCTTCATCTTCATCTTCATTCGCTTCTCCCCATTCACTCACACTTGCGAAGGTAAGCTCCCCCTCCTCCTCCCTCCATCGCTGTGTTCAACAAACAACCAGGAATTCCACCAAACCAAAACAGCTTTTGCCACCATATATAGATATATATTAGATGTATAATGGCGGCTCTGCAGAGAAAAGAAAGAATGGCAGGAATTTCTGAAACGCTTCATAGAGAGCCGCCTATACCCACCAGATCAAAGCTTTCCTTCCTTCCATGGATGGAAGTAACCGAACCAGATCTGGTTCTCATCCTCTCTGGTTTCGGGAAGCCAGTTCTTCTTGAATGCTTGTGGATGGGCAAAAGACCTATCCGGGGACTTGATCATCTTCTAATAATACACACACACACACACAACGATTTGGGCAATTTCTGGTATTGATCATCTTCTTGGATGACTAATCGATCTAGGGATAATGATGTTGGTATTTTCCCGAGTGTTTGATTGATCTAGGAATTATCTGGTATGTACCAATCGATCTGGGCATTTTCTCCATGTCCAACTGTCTAATTGATCTGGGCATTTTCCTGGGTGCCCTATCGAATCTAGGGATAATAATCTCGGCATTTTCCTGAGTGTTAAATTGATCAAGGGATTCTCCGGTGTCATTTTATCCATGTCTGAATGTCTGATTCATCTGGGCATTTTCTCCGTGTCTGTGTGTTAGATCGATTTGGGCATATTTCCTAGCATTCAATTGGGGCTTGGGCATATTCGTGACATCCAATCCATTTGGGCATTTCTAGAAACCCCCGATCAATTAGGGCCTATTTTCATGATGTCCGATCGATTCGCGGAATGTCCGTTCGATTTGGGCATTTTCGTAAAGTCCGAAAAATTTCAGGCAGTTTCCTCGTAATGTCCCATCAGACTCCATAATGTCCGACTAAATGAATCTGACCCCATTGGCCAATGCCCTACAACGTAGAATTCGATCGATTCTCAACCGATCAGCCGATTCCTAGAATACCCCTTGATCACTCTAACTAAACCTTCGTCGATCGATTCGACGGCCCACCTCTTACATTGGCCGCAACGGAGCACCAACTTCCCCTGCTCGACGACAGTCAGTCCGCATGCAAGGATGATGTCCTTGCTTATGCCAGGATAAGTTAGCTCCAACGGTTTTGTCTACCCTAGCCAACAGGCCTACCGCAGAGGGGCCGAATCCAAGATTTAGAGCGAAGTGTAAACCGCTCCATTGCCCATGATGATGCCAGGGGGGGGGGTTTCGAGCCGATCGACCAGAGCCATGCCGATCGGGAACCCGCTATCGAAGCTCGGGGAGATCGCGTCGAAGGTCGGGGAGGTGGCTTCAAAGGTCGGGGAGGTGGCCTCGAAGATTCCCTCGAGGCTCGAGGGGGTGGCTGAAGAGGAGCGGCGGCTGGCGGAGCTGCTGAGATCGGAGGGCGCAGACTTCCCAGGGTCCGACTACAAGGCGACAGAGGCCAAGGAATGGATGGGGCAGCTCGACCTCGATAGGGTCAAGCTCAGGGACATAGTCTGGCCCGGGACCCACGACTCGGCCACCGACGAAATCGGCATCGAGCTCGTGACGCGCCCGCTGGCGCAGTGCCAGAGCCTTTCGATATTCGGGCAGCTCGAGCTCGGGGTGCGGGCGGTGGACATCCGGGTCGAGCAGCACAGGAAAGTCTGCCACGGGATCCTGACGAGCTACCACGTGCAGCGGGTGATCGACGACGTCAAGCGCTTCGTGCGCGAGACGACGGCCGAGTTCATCATACTGGAGATCCGGACGGAGTACGGGCACGAAGACCCGGAGGGGTTCGAAGCGTACCTGGTCGACGAGCTCGGCGAGAGCCTGATAGCGCAGGAGGAGCAGAATCTGGATAGAACTCTGAGGGATTTGCTGCCGAAGAGGGTTCTGTGCATCTGGAAGCCGCAGAAGGCTGCGGCCCCGGCCCCCGGAAGCCTGCTCTGGAGCTCCGCCCACATCAAGGACGACTGGATCGACGTCGACCTCCCCCACACCAAGTTCCAGAAGAACCTCGAGAATCTGGAGAAGCACGGGCCAGCCCACGCCCGCAACTACTTCTACCGCGTCGAGAACACCTGCACTCCTCAAGCCGACAACCCCATCGTCTTCGTGAAGCCCGTCACGGCTCGCATCCAGCCCTACGCGAGGCTCTTCGTCTCCCAGGCCCACAAGAAGGGCCTCGGGGATCATCTGCAGATCTTCTCCACCGACTTTGTCGATGTAGACTTCGTCAACATCTGCATCGGCCTCACATTGGCCCGCACCTCGGGCTAAGACTCCACAGCTTCTCCGAATGTACTGCAACTGCAACTGCAACTGCGACGTCAGGGCCCCCCTCTGTGTAAAAATAAACCGCGGCAGAAATATAGTGTCGAATGTGGTCATATAATGGTCGTATTCACATTGTCCTTTTGGACACGCTATATTTGTAATAATTCGAAAGGGCACTTGCCTTAGCTTGAGTTAGCATGTAACCAAGCCTGTATAACATGTCATTGTTGTTGCCCATTTGTTCTCTCTCTCTCTCTCTCTCTCTCTCTCAACCTTGTCTTCTTGCACATCCTCGGATCTAAACATGCATGGCTTCAAATCTCATTGTTCCTCCACTTCCATCCACATATTTGTCCTCTATCAGTGCGTACATAGTCGTGTACACACTGTTGTAGCCTTGACCGTTGACGACTTTAACATATAGCACACATTTGATTCGAAAACAATGTTTCCATTGTTCGATCCTTCATCATGCGGCCGACGACCCACCCATCGCTGTTCGATAACAACTGTTTATGCTTGTTCATGGGACTCTGCTGGTGCACTTATCGAAGAGTCCTTGAGCCTTATTAAGCATTCCACATTTTGCATACATGGTGACTAACTCTCCAATCGCATAACAGACAGTGATTCCTTCTTCGATTGCCCCCATGGTTGGGCAAGCCTTCACACTGCAAATGTGTGTAATAACATCAAGCAAACTCCCTTCGATTTAAATATGGTCAAAGAACCTGAGGGGTTTCTTTCATTCAGCCATGTTGAACAACATATCCAGAAATCAGTGCATTCCAAATGACCACATTTCGAATCAAACACTTCGGACTGCGACTTTTGGTAATGTGCCACATCTTTCATACGTAGTAATTGAAGATCGCCAGCAGATCTTTAGTTACTATCTATGGTGACTAAAGTTGTATCAAGAGGTATGTTCCCCCCCACCATGTCATGCTTTGCAATCTCATCATGGATTGCGATTCCTTTATGGACATTGCAGGCCTTCAAGCTGCAAATGAATGCAATAGCATCGGGAAAACTCCCTTCAAGTCTCATATGCTCAAAGAAACTGAGGGTTTTTTCATTTCGGCCATGTTGAACATATCCAGAAATCAGTGCATTCCAAATGACCACAATTCGGAACTCAATTCCATCAAACACTTCCTGCAGACTTCGGTAATGTGCCACATTTGACAGGCATAGTAACTAAAGATCGGCAGCAGATCCGTGGTGAGAATCTCGGCATGTATTTTCTCAACTTCCTGCAGTTCTTTGTTCACACAGCAAGTCCTCAATCGAGAGAGACAAAGCTTTGAAAGCGATCCTCTATCTCTTTCGTTCGCATTCGGCGACCTTCACTCGCAGGCTTATCACCTTACGCACATGGTGCGATGGACCTTCTTGCAGGAAGTCTTCTTGGAAGGCCCGAGAAAGGACTCAAGCATGGCCCCGGCACCTGGAGCACGCCATACGATCAACTCTATGGGGGATCTGCAGATCTGGAGAGGCGGGAGGAATGGCCAATTTGTGTTACAAGGTGTGTCTGCATACATAAATACATACATATATATATTCTACGAAGCAGAAGGAAGAAGGAATCTGACATACCTCAGAGTTATGGCGATGGAAGGAGGAGTCGGACCTTCTTCGATCTCGTTTCCTGGACCGATCGCCATGGATGAAAAGCGAAGAAGAAGAAGAAGAAGAAGAAGAAGAAGAAGAAGAAGATCGTTCATACATACAAACATGCAACAATGCATTTTAAGAGACATTGTAATTTGAGACCTTACAAAAATGTACAAATGATTTAGCAGTATCTTTAAACATTTCGATACGTTTTTCTTGTTAGAACTCAACACCAGTCGTCGACAGCTCTTGTAATTTGATCGGCTTGCAAGGAGAAAGGAGAATATCAAACTTATAACCTTACAAATATGTATTAACTTTTTTGATTCACTTGTGATAATGTCAAGTCGACATTATCACAAGTCAATCAAAAGCAAGCTTAGAAGAAACGAAAGAAGTTCTCTTGTTACTCAGGATCATTTCCCCTTTCGGGACAAGATTAGCGGATAGAGCGGCGTTTTATCCCTCCAAAATGGAATTTTCGTGCCCCCGATTACTTGAGGAAGTGTTGAAAATATATCCCTAGCTATATAGCCAAGGCTTCATCATCAAGTTCCGTTGTACAAAACGAACGGGATTGTTGGGGTATGGGTCCCTGTACCACTGATAATATTGGTTGCTTTCCCCCAATCGCAAAATTATTGTTGTACTTTGTCGACAAGGCATGTTGGTTTGTAATCCTGAAATAGGACCCATTTCAAGAAAAAGAAAAAGAAAAAACATCGTGCTCAACTATACTGATATGAACATACTAATGCCGTATGTATCATACTTTGTCGACACGGCAATGGGTCCAAAAATTGTTCATCTGGCATTTTGAACGAGGATATTCGAGACATGCTTTCAAACCACTTGGAAGTTGCCCTAACTGGGTCACAAATGGTGGAGATGAGCTTCAAACACCACCATGAACGAATCCATGGCACATGCGTATAAACATACTTTCAACACATACACTCCAGACATACATACAACATTCATTCCTCGCCCACGCACAGGCATGCATCATTCATTCCATGCGTGCATAGACAGACACATGCATACATCACGCACATACATGCATGCATTCATTCAATCATCCATTCCATGCATGCATAGATAGATACATGCTTACATCACGCACATACATGCATGCATGCATGCATCCGATCATTCATTCCATGCATTTACACATGCATACATACATAGATACGCCGATGCATGCACTCATTCATCCCCACATGCATACATGCATCCGATCATTCATTCCATGCATACATACATAGATACGCCGATGCATGCACTCATTCATCCCCACATGCATACATGCATACATACATAGACACACATGCATACATGCATGCATCCTATACACATGCATACATAGGTGGCCGCAGAAAAGCTGCTTCTTCTTCTTCTTCTTCTTCGTCTTCTTCTTCCTCGTCATCGTCTTCTTTCTTAAAGATGAGCATACCTTTATCTGCTTCTTTTCTGGCTTCATCCTCCTTCTCTTCATCTTCATCTTCATCTTCATCTTCATCTTCATCTTCAACCTCATCTTCATCCTCTTCCAATTCTCCCCATTTAATCAGACCTGCGAAGGTACGCTCCTCCTCCTCTTGATGCTGCTTTCCTCCCTCCATCGCTGTGTTCAACAAACTAGCAGGAATTCCACCAAACCAGAACAGCTGCTACCACGATATAGGTGTATAATGGCTTCTCTGCAGAGAAAGAAAGAACGGCAGAAATCCTTGTTAACGGTTTCTAGAGCCACCCACAGCAAATCAAGCTTCCTTCCATGGATAGATGTAACCGGATTTGGTTCTCATCCTCTCTGCTTTCTGGAATCCCATCCTTTTCTGGTACTACATTCTGACCGCCTGTGGACGATCTGGGCATTTGAGCATTCTCGTATTGTCCGGTCGGATCTGGGCATTTTACTGAATGGCTGATCGATCTGGGCATTTATGTTATGTCCGATCGATCTGGACATTTACGTCATGTCGAATCGATTTGGGCATTTTGGTTATGTCCGATCGATCTTAGGCATTTTCATGATATCCGATCGATCTAGGCATTTTCATGATATCTGATCGATTCGGGCATTTCCCACAATGCCCAATCGATTCGGGAGTTTTCGATCCGCTTGGGCATTTCCGTAACGTCCAACAGATTTCGGGCAATGCCGATCAGTTTGGGCATATTCAAAATGTCCGATCAATCTGGGCATGGTTCAAGATGTCCAGTCGTCGTGGGCATTTCCACAGTGCCCGATCGATTCGAACATTTCCAGTCCACTCAGGCAATTTCATAATGCTCGATTGGCCGATGCGTCGCAACATAGGATCGATCAATCGATCCCCAACCACTCAGCCAATCCTAGAATCTCTCGATCCTTCACCAGTCGATCTGACCTCCCCATGTCTGACATTGACCGCCACATAGCGCCGCCTTCTTTGCTCCAATGCTATACAGCTAGTCAGTCTACCCTACCCTACAAAGGGTCTTCCCACCGCCCACGATTAGAGTGGAACGGAGGAAGGAAGGACTCTAGCATGTATAACATCACGCCATGTCCAATGTGCCAGGGTCGGAGCCGATTGCCAGAAGCAGGCGGATGGGGAACCAGCTGTCGAGGCAGAGGGCAGTGGCCAAGGAGAAGCAGCAACTGGCGGAGCTACTGAGATCGGAGGGCGCCGACTTCCCAGGATCCGAGTACGAGACGACGGGGGCCAAGGAATGGATGGGGCGGCTCGACCTCGACAAGGTCAAGCTCAGGGACATAGTCTGGCCCGGGACCCACGACTCGGCCACCGACAGCATCGGCATCCCGCTCGTGTCGCGCCCGTTCGCGCAGTGCCAGAGCCTCTCCGTATTCGGGCAGCTCGAGCTCGGGGTGCGGGTGGTGGACATCCGGGTCGAGCAGAGCCGGAAGGTCTGCCACGGGATCCTGACGAGCTACCACGTGCAGAGGGTGATCGACGACGTCAAGCGCTTCGTGCGCGAGACGGCGGCCGAGTTCGTCATACTGGAGATCAGGACGGAGTTCGGGTACGAAGACCCGGAGGGGTTCGAAGCGTACCTGGTCGACGAGCTCGGCGAGAGCCTGATACCGCAGGAGGAGCAGAACCTGGATAGGCCGTTGCGGGATCTGCTGCCGAAGAGGGTTCTGTGCATCTGGAAGCCGCGCAAGGCAGCGGCCCCGGCCCCCGGAAGCCTGCTCTGGAGCTCCGCCCACATCAAGGACGACTGGGTCGATGTCGACCTCCCCCACACCAAGTTCCAGAAGAACCTCGAGCATCTCGAGAAGCACGGCCCAGCCCACGCCCGCAACTACTTCTACCGCGTCGAGAACACCTGCACTCCTCAAGCCGATAATCCCATTGTCTGCGTCAAGCCGGTCACAGCTCGGATCCAACCCTACGCGAGGCTCTTCGTCTCCCAGGCCCACAAGAAGGGCCTCGGGGATCATCTGCAGATCTTCTCCACCGACTTTGTCGATGCAGACTTTGTCAACATCTGCATTGGCCTCACGTTGGCCCGAACCTCGGGCTAAGAAAGACTCCATCGCTTTCTCCGGACGCACTACAATTGCAACTGCACTACGATGGCGGGTAGGCCGTCCCTGTAAAACAATAAACCACCACAAATCATTGTAGCTCACATTCGATTCGACGATTTTATCCACGATTTCACCATTCATTCACCGTTCAGCAAACAACTTGCATTTTCTTGTTCATCCCAACTCGGAACGCATGGCCTGATAAGCTTCATGACCCGATGCCTCCAAACTCAACGTGAACCGAGATCCGAGCTTTGCGTTTCCTCTTCTTTGCATCTCGCAAAACCCCCTCTTCTCAACTCGCCCATCACAGTTCAACATCGCGCACAACTCTGCCAATTCATCATCGCTTGGGCTTTAAACCGCTCGGAACATGTATGTATGTACCCAGTTTACTTACTGGTTGTCCATGTTCTAATTTTCAGAATCGATCTGTGGTCATGCAAGAGGAGCATCAACAATACCCCTCCTCCATATGGCACTCTGGCACTTTCAATCCGCTCAGAAGCACCATGAAGAAGCAATTCATGTGGTTCATTCATGGTTTGCTTCAATCAGCCTGGCTATCTATCCCTCGGATTCTCCCATACACGACATGGCATACAGATTGTCGATGCAGACATAAGCCCCGGCATGCTTCGCATCCAGACGCATGAGATGCTCGAAAGCCCATCGCCCAAGCTCGATTTTCACCCACCTTCGGCACGAGCTCAACAAGGACACCCATGATGAGACGCGATCCAACGGCGGCAACTTCTCAACAGCAACCACAGCCTTGTCGAACCGGCCGGCCCGCCCGAACAGGTCAACCATACAGGCGTAGTGTCCAGCTGCCGGTTTCACACCACACACTCCGGCCATCCGATCGAAGCAGATCTCTCCTTCTCCCACCAATCCTCCATGGCTACAAACGCTCAGCGCAATTAGAAAGGTGGCCTCGTTGGGCACCGCAGTGCCTTGAGTCATCAGAGAGCGGAACAAGGCTAGCGCCTCACGACATCGGCCAAACTGCGCATACCCGGTAAGCAGAGCGTTCCAAGAGACGATATCCGGCATCGCGAGCTCGTCGAACAATTGCTTCGCCTTCGCAAGAACGCCATTCTTGGCATACATGTCCACCAGAGCATTCGCGAGCCTGGCATGGTGGCGGTGCCCTGGCAAGCCCAGGTTTCTGCAACACGCGTGTAGCCATTCCCCTTTCCCGATCGAGCTACTACAAGCTTTCAAGATGCATGCGAATGCCAACGTGTCCGGGGCGAAGCCTCGCTCGAGCATACTCCAGAACAACCCGAGCGCTTCATCGCCAGAGCCCGAATTCACGTACCCGCTGATCAGCAATGTCCACAGGACGACGTCAGGTTCACGGATGCGATCGAACGCATGTTGCGCCTTCCCGAGGGCGCCGCAGCCGATGTACATGTCGACGAGCGCAGTCTGGAGCCTGATGCTCGGCGCCTGCTCGCCGAGCTCGGCATGGATCGCTTCCCCGACCTCGATCAGCTTCAGCTCCCCACAAGCTTTCAAAATAGAAGAAACGGTGATCATGTCAGGTCTCGTCTGGCACGATACCGCCATCTCCCTATAACAGCTCAGAGCTTCGGCGCAGAGGCCATGCCTGGCATATCCGGAGATCAACGAGGTCCAAGCAATCGCATTCCTCATCGGGAGCCGATCAAACACACTTCGAGCTTTCGCAAGGGCCCCGCATTTCGCATACATATCGACCAACGCATTCCCCAGAGCCGCATCGTTCTCCAGCGGATCGTCTGTTCCCGCTGCGATTTCGGCATGGAGCTCTTCTCCGAGCTCCAACGATCCGGATATGGCGCAGGCTTTCAGCATGCAGACGAAGGTGATGGCATCGGGGCAAAGACCTTCCCCTCGGATCTGTGCCAAGCACTCCATAGCCTCATCCGCAAGCTCATCTTTCACATACCCCACAAGCAGTGCATTCCATGAGACGATTGTTCGGATCGGGAGCTCATCGAGCACCTCCCGTGCTCTCCGATGCATACCACATTTGGAGTACATGTCCACCAAGGCGGTGCCAAGAACCACATTTCCCTCCTCTCGGCGCAGAAACCCTAGCTTCCTGATCCGGCCATGGATCGATTCTCCCTCCATCGCTAACCCTAACGATCCGCACGCCTTCAGGATGCAGGCGAACGTGACAGGATTCGGGGCGACGCCCTTCCGTTCCATGTCCTGGAAGCATTCCATAGCCTGCTGGTTCAGATCGTTCTGCGTGTACCCGGAGATGAGCGCATTCCAAGAGACCACGTTCGGGGCTCGAATCCCTTCGAACACCTCCCGGGCTCTTCCGAGCTCGCCGCACCTGCTGTACATGCTGATCAAGGCGTTCAGGATGCATACATCTTCTTCCTTGGCAAGATCCGGGCCTCCGGCGCAGATCTGCGCATGGATGCGAGCGCCTTCTCTGTGGTCCTTCCGCTTCCCGCAAGCTTTGATGGCGTCGAGAAGAGCGGCCCGCTTCTCGCGGTGGCGGTGCCAGGATTTCTTGGGAATCGAAGGAGCTTCGGGCGCGTTAGGGCAGCTTGCGGAATGCTGCTGCTGCTGCTGCTGCTGTGCACAGAGGGAGGAGGCGGAGTTCCGGCTATGGCGACGCAGAGGGGGGACGATGAAGGGCGGGTCGAAAGGACGAGTCGCTGTTACGTCTGCGCGGTGCCCGTGCTGCAGGAAGAACGCCATAGCCAGAGAACCTTCTTCATTCCCTCTGAGGTTTTCCTGCAGAGTCCTCCGGTTTTGGGTAATATCACAAGATGCCCCTCTTATGGTTGTTCTAAGGAAGAAGAAGAAGAAGAAGAAGAAGAAGAAGAAGAAGAAGAAGACTGATGTTGATGCTGATGCTGATGCTGATCATGGTGATGGTGACGATGGTGGTGATGGTGATGGGATGATGATGATGATTGTGATGATGGTGATGGTGGTGATGATGGTGATGATGATGGTAGTGATTATGGTGATGATGGTGATGAAGTGATTCGTACATTGCCTTATGACCTTCTCGAGGACCGAATTGGCTCCACTGCCCTGATATCAGAGCCGTTGTGCCGATCTTGCATCTGCATTCGCTCCAAATGATTCTGCAATCCCGATCCGCCAATATGTTGCAGGATATGGTAGTGCCAGATCGTACTCCCGATCTGCCAATATGTTGCAGGATATGGCAGTGCCAGATCGTACTTCTATTACCTGGGAGACGATGATGCTTGTGCCGGGTGTTTCCTTCCCCCTCCTGCATTGCATGGAAGAGAGAAAGCGGCAAAACTGTTGCAGAATCTCTCCTGCCAGCGATGGAATGATTCCGAACGTCATGAACATTGCTGATTCTTTCTCTCTCGATGCTCGATCCCAGAGGCGGCACGAACGTCGATCGACCATAACATCCGAGCCTTAACTCTCCGACATCGTTTGGTGCTTGATCGTGCGAGCTGGGCATCGATCGATTGAAGTTGCTCGAAAATGCATCGAGTTGATTGAGACACGCAATGAAGGTCTAGTTGAAGATTTACATGCTTCATACATGACCCAACTTTCCATGGCATATTAAGAGACAGTGATAACTTTGGAACTCTTGCATAGGGGACATTGCTCCAAAGCCACGAACGTAGACCCTTCATCGATTAAACGAGATAGTTTAGATTCTTCGAAAACATGTTACATCCCAACTATCTGGCTATCAAAGGCAGCGTTAAACCAGAAGGTCTGTTTGATTACAACTGCTATTTGGGGATAGGTAGGTTCCATCCATCAAAGAAACTAAAACTGATCTAATGAGCTATTCGCAGTTCAGCTCCATTGCATCTTTACCATACATGATGTCCATCTAATGGCGAATAACATGCCTACGCACTGCATACATACTTGCATGCA
>JBBBWG010029421.1:74900-117540 GCA_037176905.1 Azolla pinnata
TTACATGCAAGAGTTTTGGACTTTTATAAGGCAAACAACGCTAGTTACGGAATCAATGCTCAACTTCGTCTATCTTATGCCTTTCACTTATCTCTTCTGCCCTTGCCTAGCTCTGCTCTGCTTTTATGTATATGTCCGTGACATCGGCCCTTGTTGTAGAACAACGCTAGTGACGAAATCAATACTCAACTCCTTTTATCTTATACTCTTTTACCCTTGCCTAGCTCTGCTTTGCTTTTATGTATCTGTCTGTGACACCGGCCCTTGTTGCGGAAGAGATTCCACACCAATCAAAAGCCAAAACATGATGATTCTCCTCGCGAGTTCTGGCCTATGCTCAAAAAGATTCTTGGCCAATCAGCGTGGATTGATCAATGATAATACCATCATGCTTGGGGAGGCTCTTCTGCCCAACTCAATCAAGCAATGCATCATATTCTACCCTGTTCTAACCAATTCACAAGACTGCCAAATTGATTTAGCTAGGGCTGCGCTTTCCATATATAACTTTGCTCAACAAGTCATTGTCTGATGTTTATTTGGAATCCACCCTTTTTTAAACACCATTTCCTTTTGTGCTTCACTTCTTTTGTTGCACTTGAATGAGCTCCTCTGCTACCCTTGGGCTTATTGCCCTTTGACATTCCATCTTACCAAAACACAGCAATGACAACTCAGCTGTTTCCATTTCCAATGTCAAAAATTGTTACTTTTAAGTGAAAAGCATCTTCTTGCTTGCTAGTGATTCATCAAGACTGCTGCTTTAAAGTGAAGAAAACTAATTCATCTCTATAGTTCAAGGCCATTCCAAATTTTATTTTAACACTAACATTGCATTCCCCAACTGTAGCACACACTTAACATTACAATCCTTTTAGCACAGTGTTCATGGCATTTGACAGGCCTTTTATTTTCTGCCATCAAATTGTATATGAAGCCATCAAATTTGGAGGACATCCAATTTCAAGAGCATAGAATGAATCTTTACAGTTAAGAAGAAGAAGAAGAAGAAATACAACAATCATTTTACCCCAGGTTACCAAATGTTAACAGGATCCTATACAAAATCACGCCTCTTCCTTCGTTTATCTTACATCATAATTACAATGTACAAAAGAATTATTAGTTAGAAATTAGTGTTCCGAAAAATGCACTTTACGAAAATGATCCAGGATCGAAGGTCTGATTCTTCCCAAAAGAATAACTGATGTCTACCCCTGAACATTGGCCCTGTTTCCAGCTAAGATGAGAGATATCTCCAATCCTCGGCTAAAGGCTTGATTGAATACGATCCTTGTCTGAAATGTGGAGATAAACGGGAACCACGAAAGTACAGCAATAGGAAAGAATATGATCATACCCATTAGTGCATCATAAGCCCGTGCGATGAGGGGAAGTGATGACCATAAACCGAGCCGCTTCACCACCGGTTTCCAAGCAATTGCAATCTGTAGATATTTACATTTGTCAGAAGATTTTAGTCGTCCATGATTAATCCATTTGACAAACAGAGTGAACTAATGTGCTTTCCAGTTATCAGTTGGTTTTACACAGCTCTACATTGATTCCAGAATGAGGTTCATATTCGTTAACATGTCATTTCACGAACATTCAACCAGTGAAATTCACAAACTCAGTTCCAGTTATATTTCGCTTTTCTGTTTGAATTCCGGCCAAACAGATACTTACTGAAAGAATGCCCCAACCAGTGGGAACAAGAGCTAATATACTTGCAAATACATCACTTGTACTTAACGGTGTCAAGGCGAGAGTAACAATAAGGACGGCCAAAATCAAGAGGAAAAAGAACCCTTGGAAATATCGATAAAAGATCTGCAGATTCTCAGCAGTCCTCGAGCCAGAGATAATAGCCTGGATAACAAAAGAAGACATTATATGAATATATTACAGAGTCTGAAATATGGATGATATGTATGACTACACAATTACCTTCAGTGTCTTTGGTTTGAAAGACAATATCTGCATGGAAAAAAATATATAGCTCAGGGTGAACAAAGGACTAACAACACTCCACATGAACTATTTACGAAGGAAACTGCAACTCTGACATGTAGATGTTATGCATGGAGACTTTCAAGAATTACCTTAAATATCAAGACCAAGGCTCCAAGAATAATCCATGACACTCCGTATACCTGTGTGAGGAATTTCACACATTCAACTGTTTATTCAAGGAAAAGATGTCACAAGGGCAATTTGCACACTTCATCACTTACCACTAGGCTTGTGCTTCCATTGGCAGCCTTGAGATGATAAACTATGCCGTACTGAAAGAAAAAGAAACGTAAACATAGTATCGTTTCCAGTATCCTGCTTCTCGTAGAACGAATATGCTCCTGCCAAAAAAAGACACAATGAAAAACAAGCCAATAGATAACAGAATATGTGACTTGCAATACTACACAGTATGTTTGTAACCTAAACCTATGTTTGCCAGCTGTAAATCTATGACACTTCGATTAGTCAGATGTAAATCTATGACACCACTATGCCCAATGGTGTGAGGAAACTTGAAAAATGACTAAGCAAACAGACCCCTTAAAAGCCTCTTGGTGGAGGGATTGCGTTGCAGAAATATATGCATTATATGGATACATAATTAGCCATAATAGTACAATATTGTGTGCTATGATTAACATTCAGAACTTGGATTTGGACGAGAACATAAAACCTTTGTATTCAAGCTTCTTTGTTTTGATTTGACTAATATTCAGCAGCTTTTTGCCCACTTTGTCTGGATTTGGACGACAAGATATAACCTTTGTATTCAAGCGTCTTTGTTTCGATTTGGATGAGAACATATTACCTACATAACCTTTGTGTCCAAGCTAAGGATTACTAAAATAAACAGCTATTTTTCAGTTTTCCATCAATTTGGGAAAAAGAATCTCGCCGTGCTAACCCCAATAGGAGAATGGAAGAAGGAAAATGAGATTTTTACATGTTCTTCCTCCCACCATGTTTCCCAGCTATCATCTGATTTGACACCAACACCACCTCTATAGAGCAACCAATTCGCCCAGTCATCGAAGTCAGCTACAGTTCTAAGTAAATAGAAACAGAAACAGTCAGATAAATCAGAGGTTACCTTAAAGAGCAAGAGATGTTCTAGTAGTACTTACTTCTGCCATTCGAAACCTGATGGATTGAAAATGAATGGTGCAAAAAGCCAAGATAATGCAAGGAACCAGCTACTGAAACTGAGGAGAATATAGCTCACACTCGAACTCTCATAACCGTATGCCAGATACACTAACAGAAGCATGATGACTTCCAGGCTGGAAAAATGGAAATACATAATCAATAGCTTTTCTCAAGTCATAATTGGCTGGATTAAAAATTCTAAGGGAACATACGCTTTGACAAAATGGCTGCGAGAATATAATCGGTAATTATCTGCAAACTTTATATGTTGCACAACAAAACCTCTTCCTGTTGCTCGGTACTAATAGAAAAAGATGTATATCAATGTAATGAGTGCAGCTCAATGGCAAAAGAATATAACAAGGTAAAATAAGATTGAAAGAAACCAACCTTGGCACCACCATGCAGAATGGTTCGGCCAAAGTAGTGTGTCCGTGTACCCAATGAGAATGTAAAGAACACTGAACAGAGCTGCAATTGCATAGTCACAAAACTGACAATTGCCTGCTTTCCATAAAGAGAACATTAATACTTAGTTTTAGTGTGAAGAAAGCATATATACAAAAGTCAGTTTTGTAATATACATTTAAAACTCCTTGTTCCAGAATGAAGCCCATAATCATAGGAATTGCAGTGAAAACGCCAATCTGGAATAAGAATTGAGTGTTCAAAGCACTTTGCAGCCCCTGATTGTTTGTGATAATTGCTACATTTGACAACGACTCTCCAACTCCCGACAGTGCCTGTAATAGCCATTAATTCAGTATAAGAAAAACACATTTTCACTTAATAAAAATTACTCAATAATAACTCTGATTACCAAATAAGCTTTGCCATACAAGAACACATAGACAACCAGCACAGTCATCTGCAGAAAGGCAAAAATAAAAATAAAGTTGGAAATGCCAAATAGAGGAAATTGCAAGGTGCAGCCAGGACTTGACACTTTCTACATTACCATTGTGCACACATAATAGCCCACTGAGGTAACATAGAATGAAAGCATTCTAAAGAAATCCAACAATTGGCCCAATCGATAGACATCCCGACTTAAAGATTGTTCTCCATTTCCACTTGATACCTTGGCTTCAAATAGAGCTATCTGATTTAAACCAACATCTCGACCTTTCCCAACCTGGTCAAGCGTAAGTTACAAATGCTTGTATGAATTGATTAGCAATCTACAATTATGTGTGAAGTTCGTGTCCAAGCTTATGCTTCGATTACAATGGAAGGGAAATCACGGCATGTTTCCAAACCTGAATATATTCATGATGGGTGACATTCCCTTGTCTCAATGTAGAATTGAAACCTGGAGAAGGATAAAAAGTAAGAGGAAAAAAAGCCCAAGAGTTGCTTCCCATCAAGTTTGGATCTCGCATTCAAAGAGTCTCATTCACTAGTCATCTTATCAATAATCTACAAATGCCCTACTCCCAAACCTGCATAGATGTCCTCACTGATGTTGATGCTTTTTGAGGCTTTACTGAATCCACCCCTGGTCAGATGAAAGACTCGATCAAATACATCAGGGTGACCATAGTGCATGCGAACCCTACAGAAACACAACATTCCATAAATCCATTATCTAAGATGTCAGACCACAGCGAGTTTCCAAATCTTAGAGCTAATCAAACAGTAGTTACTTCAATGGCCGTGCTAGGACTCGTTGCCCAAGTGTGACAAAACTTGTTTCCTGGTTGGACATGAACCACGCCAATGAGGAGACACTGCAGAACGAGCATCAGAGTGTTAGTAATCTACAGGAAGGAAGGTGAATATTGATGTACTTCACATGTTACCTTCCCGTAAACACATGCTCTCGAACTCCAAGAATGGTGGGAGGATGGATCCCATAATTTCCTTTGAACTCCTCAAGCAAATTGCGCATCTTTAGAGCCTCTTCAAAATAGTTATCCTTAACAAAAAAATATAAAGCTCAAACATGAGAAACCTCACAAACCAGATTTGACTGCTGGAAATACCTCAACTCTCATTAGCAATTGAGGAACCTCAAGCTTAGTTTGAAGAAAGAAGATGTCCACTGCATAATTAACTGTACATGGCAAAATCATTCTACACACGTAAACATATGAAATGACAGTTTCTGTCTCAGGATAAATGCCAGGGATTCTGAAGATACCTTCAAGACTCCAGACCCTACTATGTACAAAGCAGCTCAAGATGATTTGATCATCAACTCCCCAATGTATATGGACATAGATAAAAGGACGTAGGTTCAGGTGGAGTGTTGTGCAAAAAGATCTAGAGGCACATTAAATGTGGATATGGATTTATAAGGGAGGAGCTTGGGGAGCTATATGTAATAATTTGCTACATTCCAGTTATCTACTTGAGGTTTTCACCTATCGGAGAATCACCGTACCTACCATTACACAATGATTTCATCTAGAAGGGAACAACACAATCAGCAACTAAAGTAAGCGATGCAAATTAAAACATGCAGAGTAAATGGCATGATGAGAAAAACCATGATACAAAGCAATGCTTGCAATAAGAGTAACTCAAAGGATCTGTACATGGAAATACGCAAGGGAAATTGTCCAATAACATGTGAGAACAAAATTTGGAGCCTCTGGTTCTCCATAGAAAAAGTTGCATCTCAAACTTTCAGATGGATATGCTAATCTATGCTGTGCTCTTGAAAGACAATGTGCACACCTTCAAGAATCACGAATGCATAGTGGTTATTCGTAGTAGATATGTGAGGATTAAGCATTCATAAGGTATGTACTAGACAGATCTGGAGAGAACTTTAGTGAATAGTTGCCCACATAACAAGGAGAGAAGCATCACTTCTCACCATATAATACAGACAGGCATTATTTCAATCAGTTACATTGTTCAAGGTGAGCATTTATGTCATTAAAAATTTCTTCCCTAACATGCAAATAATCATTTCTGGTATGTTGCATGCTATAACTATGAATGGATTACCTCCACTCCAAACATTGTTTGCATTGTTCCCACCCAAACATGGCAAATCAGAAAAGCATAGGACATGACAATAATGCAACAACACATAATGTCTTGTTTGGTCCTGTGTTAGCATTCACAAACCTCGTCATGGAAATGAAATAACCATTCAAGCGCTTATCAAGTCTACCATCCTGATTCCTTAAATTTCATCCTCCATTAAAAAACATTATCTAGGATGAGAAGAAAGAACATGCAAAAGCCTTCTCAACTAGTACCAACCTGATTCATGTCAATGGTCTGAACTGCATCACCACGTGTGAAAATCACGGCATGATTTTGGTTTTCAGGCTTTCCCTCCCCTAATATAGGATTTCCAGGGAGCTTTATGGAGTAGATTTCCTTGTAAGGTGAAACAACGAAGAATAAGACAGAGTAAAACACATTTTATTTACTTTACAAAAGTATTAGTACCTGGTCCTTATTACCATTACCCTTCACTAATTTGGAATAATAGTCTTTCCCATCCTTTGTTTCAACATCGTGAATATAAGCAACCCGCAATCCTTCATTTCTGTACGGAAGTAATTTGTAAACAAATTAAAACTAAAAACTGATAAAAGTAAAGAGCAGATAATGTGATCTGACAGCATACTCTTTCAATAAATACAATATATCATCTGCTTTTGAATCTTTCTTTGCTTTCTGTTGCCCAAATATTTGGCATGTGATTACGTATACAAACTTCATGTCTGCATAAGCTCTGGCCATATCCGACTTCTCAAACGATTCTGAATTATGTGAGCGATTATCTATTTGAAAGAAAAAACAAAGCAATATTAGAACACAAAGTCCACACTGAGCAATATGCAACCCTTCAATACCTAATTCTCAACCAGCTCTAAAACAGAAGTTATTTTAGAGAACAACAGCATAAAAGTGACTAGGGAGACCGCACTGTACTGTCCTTCATACCTGAATCCTCAACAAAGCTTTGTAGGAGGAGTGCCCTCCTGTAGTACATCATTCCTCGAACTGATCAAGAAACATAAAAAATAAGCCATCCAAATATGGTATTCATACAAGATCATTTGAAAATGGACAGCAGATAATTATAATAAATCCAGTGGATGATCATTCAGTATAAGGTTTATGTTTCCAGGGATGCACATGCCTGTTCGTGCAAGGGTCTGTCCTCGATAAGAAGCCCATAAACGAAGTTCCAAAACTTTGTTTGGGGGAAGTACTCCCCTGTCAAACTCTTCACCAAAGGTTTTCTCAATATAACCAATCTTTTCAAGGAAATTCTTCCATTCATCTGCATGAGATACAATTGCATGATTATGATGAGACTCCCAATAATGTGCACGCTACATAAAAGCAAGCATAAAGGACTAGTCTATCTCTCAGCTTCTAAATCCATCTTCAAGTTAACAACACTCCCAGAATTTCTTATTCACAATATTGAATCATTAAAAAAAAAAAATCTTTAAGGATTCTTCTGTTGGGTGGAGCTTATCATAGCTATGGAATTTCTTCTTCAATTAGAAGGCAAATATCTACAATCTGTACCTGGAAAAATTTTTTGAAGATAGAAGAGTGTCGAAATGCCATCTTCATTTTCTTTCCGGAGTTCATCCATGCTATACATCACAATCTCACTGTAATATGGCGTATACACACTGAGAAAAACAGACAGCCAAACTAATTAATTATCCACTTCCGCAAATTCCATCAAAATTATCAAATGGTCAAAACATCACCAAAATGACTTCATTGCTCTAACAGCTGGTGCGGCCGGTATCTTCATAAACAATGAATTTGTAAAGAATTGCAAACGTCTTCGAGCCTCCAAATTCTTTGGTATTGTAGAGGCTGACTCCTTGATGGTCAACAGAGAATGCAACCGCTTGATCGATTCTTTCTGTCACAAATATATAAGCTATAACAATCAGAAATTTCACTGTAAATAATGTAAAAGCTGTACACAAACCTCTCCTGGTTTGAGCACTCCAATGTGTTTGAAGTTAGGTCCTTCTCCCGGCATAACAGGTCGCATACTATGACAAGGAAAAGAAAAAACAACAAATGAAAACATCAACATCATATTTTCTTACTTTGTCAAAGAAAGATGCTCACAGTAAAACATCTAAAACACACCCCGACTATGAGTTAGCATCTTGTGAGAGTAAATAAACGGTTCTGCTGTTGACTACAAAAGGAAAAAGTGACTTTGGATAGCACAAAGAAATGAAACAAAATGGACCATGCATTTGGATACAGTTCAAGAGAAAGACAGCTACTTTTTTATCATTTGGATACTGTTTATTTACCCATTTTCAAGTATATTGTTTCATCTTAATTCTTCACCTAGATACGAACAAAAATATTTAGTAAAACCTTATATTGTACCATTAATTTCAATTTTACATCACATATAACAAATAAACTTTAGCACAGATACTAATGAAAAATATATTCAAACCTGAAATTCACGGCAGCACCCCAGAGATCACGTAATGCACTGGTAAGAACTTTAGAGTCTCTTTTAAGTTCCTGAGAACTTGATTTTACCTGGTTTTTAGCACGGATTTAGGACTTTTCAAATCAGAACACTAAATCTCTATGAAATATGATACTGTTACATATTACATTATTCCTTAGCATTTCCTACTCTATGAAACAAATCCAGTGCAGCACATACAAGTAATCCAGTCAAAGCTGTGATTCGGCTGACTATATTCTGAATATTATCAATTTTGAATGAAGCGAAAAATGAGCCATTGAGTATGCTGCTTTCTGCATCCTCGAATAATTGCCGAAACCTAGAAATTAAGTAGTTTTCCCAGTCAAAATTCAGACAAGCTTAGCAAGATCTGTGAACACCAAAACAGGGTCTATGTAAATTACCAATGCATGTCCTCCTTGGTTAACAAGCTATTAAGTAGCAACTTCACACTCTCATAAACTTCTCTAACTGCGGAAGTCATGTACTGATCTCTACTCAATCTTTCCCATAGCTCTTCTGAACTCTCTTTTTTCTTCATAGCAAGTTCTATTGCCAAGAAAACCTGCATTTTCAATTGCGTGAGTTTAGCAAAGAAGCCATGAAATCCATAAATAGTTTCGAAAAGCAATCCAACCTTGCTGACAAGAAGAAATAGTGGCCATTGAACAAGACTAAGGGTTCCTTTATTGGATGGCATTACGAGTAGGTCCCTCTCTCTGGAAAATATAAGAAAATACATGATTTAATTTTACTTTTTTTGCACAGAACCACAGATTTACCTGCTCAAGAAAAGAGCCAATAACTATTCACAGATTCTCTGCCTTCCAAGTAACAGAAGCACTCTAACAACAATATTGAACACATAGATGATATACAGCATTAGGATTTGTACCGATTTGTAATATAATCCTCAGTTCGAAGACAATGAATGATCTCATTCCAAAATGGTGCAAACGATGCTGCTTTCTCTCTTTCTGATCTATTGTCCTGCATGAAATTTCAAACCATCCAGGAAAGATTAATATTGTGGAAAAAGACACAGTAAATTACATTAAATGCACACTGAATTTTAGGAATGTTACTGTTTTCGAATGTTGGAAAATTTCAGAAGTTGTTATTAAGAAGACCATTGCTCATTCTTCTTTTCTCAGTGTTAACAATCAACCATAGACATGGACTATCCTGATAGGCTATTATCATGTGAAACCACCAGATTGAATCATCAAGAGATGAATTATAGAAGTCATTGTTGCAGGACAGTTACTGTCGATCCTCCCTGAGTACATCCTTCTTGTGAAATCTCCACAGTGAATTTACTTTGAGCTATCGTTCATTCCAAGCCATGAATTATTAATCTGCCTCTACGTTATGCTATGATCATGTACAATGCAATGATTGGAAGAATGCGATGTCATCAGGGATTAGATAGTAAACAGTTGTGATGAACTACTGCATATCCTTTTAGTAACAATATGGCTAAAGACTAAAGTGTGTTTGTTCAAGCCAATACTTACGCACATGAAGATACAACTTTGTATAAATAGAACAGAAAAGATACAAAGCAGTTTACTATTGGTGGAATAAGAAAGTTGGAACTTTACACTGCCAAACTAAGTTCCAATGGGAGAATTTTGGGTAACTTTTAAACGTCTCAGTAAGTTTAGCATAATCAATTTCGAATTATCTAGAAGGCAACATATTCTTGATAACATGTTTGCAGTAGGAGTCCCATATCTCCAAGGATTCCACAACATATACTCACATATACATGTAAATGCTAACAGGCCACTAACATCAAAGAGGTAATCGATTAAATAGATATCTAGGACGCAGGTTTTAATTCACAAGTCCTGGCATCGTTGCAGCATTGACTCACTTGTATATACACAAGTATAAACATACAATTGGTATTTCTATTCAACTTTCAGTGTACCAAGCTATGCTAATTACACCAGAATACTTCCTCTTTTCACATACTTCTAATATATTCCCGATACCACCCAAATGTTTCACACCGAAATGTAGTTGGCCATCCTTCTACTGTACCACATTGATGATACGCTTTAGTATTAGAACCACACTAACGGCACATTTTACCAAAATTATGACACGAAGTAGCTACTAACTGAACAAGTTGATCATGCACAAAGAAATGGGATATGGTCGCACATCTCCTTCAGACAACTAAATATTCAGCACAGCTAAACCATTGCAATCCAGTAATTGCTGGTGAAATATCTAGTAGAAGAAGTTTTCTCTTCCGACTTCTTTGTTCTCTTTTTATATTTGATACCATGCGTCTCATACATTAACTTAAATGCATCAGTTTAAATCTGTACTCACATTTGCATGGAGAGGAACATCTTTTTGGCTTATTTAAATCATGAAGTTCAAATCAATCGTTAACAACTGAGGGCTTGAAGGGCAGGGCACCATACAAACGAGCCTTTAGGGAGGCAATGGCGGCTCGCAACAGGGTGGGGTCATCACGAAGAAAATGGTTGTAAATGTGAATACAGGAACGTTGGCGTTGCATGAGCTCATCTTGGTCATCTCGAGCCCGAGCAACCATGGCCCGTAGGGTGGGCAAGATGAGGTGCATCTGAGAAGACGGGAATTGGAGAATGCATTGATGCCATTGAATTAACGTATCGAAAGGCTTCACGTAATTGTCCACAATGAGGACAGGTACAATGCCAGCTGCCATGACCTCAACCAGGCGGTATGAGTTGGGCTGCCGCCCTGCAGGAACAAGCCCGAACGTCGTGTTCATCAGCCCACGGAAGCTATATCGTGCATGTTCTGCCTCGTCCTCCTCACAATGCCTCCCTAGTTGCGGGTCAGCCTGCCTCTTTATGTCGTTCGTCTTGTGTTTACAGCTTGTCACGACGATCACATCCTTCCCATTGTGAATGGATCGGAACGAGTCGTAGCTGCGCAGGGAACCCTCTTCGTTGGGAGCCCCGAGGTATCTGACACCGCGGAAGGTGGCAAGATACTCACGCTCCAGAGGTGGGATCGACTGCAAGGAATCAAGGTGGACATGGCCAGGGAGAGTGAGGCTGATGTCGAAGCCTGGCCTGTAGATAGTCTCGTGCATGTCAGAGGCGAGGATGGAAGCAAAGCCCATTCTCTTGGGATCAGGACCTCGACGATGCCACATATCGGCAAACGTGACCAGCACGTGGTTGAGGCCATTGTGGCCCCAGTAAGGGAGGGTCTCGGGAAGAACCTTGTGGGGGCTGTTGCTGTCCAGGAACACAAAGAAGAGGCAAGCCCTGTGAGGGTCATGGGTGTGATAGGCCGTGGTGTTGAGCAAGGTGAAGTAGCGCACTGGTGGGCTGGGTTTGCTGTAGGAATAGATGAGAAGCTCGGATTGGTTGGAGCATCTTGTGTAGTTGAAGCACACGTCCATGGAGCAGCGTGGGAGCTGGCTAGGGTAGTGCCATGCCCGCCCACGAGCGAACCAGGGCTCTGCTTTCTTCTCCGCCATGGCGGAAGAAGAAGAGCTGGAGCAGCTGGGGCTGTCTACTAGGTCGCACCTGCAAGACACGGCAGGGGAGCTCGCCCGCAAGGTGCAGTTACACGTGCCGTCGGTTTTACCTAAAGCCACGATTGGGAACACGTAGTCCGAGGTGGGCACATTCCTCCTACCCTCGGAATCAGAGACGTTTCTCCTTTGCATATGCCATTCCTCGGAATCAGAGAAGCTCCCATCTCTACCACTACTCCCATGCCTTAGCAGAAAGCCGTAGAGGCCCTGCACCTGCAGATTTTCGAAGGAGAGGCCATACATCCAGCAGCTGAGCGCGGCCCCGCCCAATAGTACCACCAGGAAGAGCAATGGGCATCGCCCAACTAACACCAACAGTTTGCCCATACTAGGCTATCATTGGAATCTGTACTTATCCTCTGATCAGATCAGAATCCCCTCCGCTGATGTTGCTGATTCGTCAGGATTTTTCCCACACACGTAGCTCAGTGAGCTCTATACACTTCTGATTAATTATCGCATCTATTTCTCCATTGTGCATTCCGTAAGACTTGAATGCAGCCTCTAATCTAATCAACTCGCATCACGGAGCCTATCACTGGCCTCCATCAGCCCCTGATGATTTCTGACTGCAGATACAGCTCAGTCTATCGATCCGTCCATTTTAGGTCATTATGCACAACCAAGCCTATCTCACGGATCTCTGGTGCACACTGATGGATTCCTTGAATCTCTTGTGCCTCCTGATGGATTCGTGAACCTCTGCTGCCCCCTGATGGATTCGTGCCTGCTGAATTCTTATGCATCTACAGCTCTACCTATTCATTGGCTGATTGATATAACCATTCCAGACAACCAAAGCTATCTCAAAGATCAGATTCTTGAAACTCTACTAATCTCTATTTCAAAGAGATGAATAAAGAGTTGTATGCCTAAATAACAAATCTATCTCTAATCTCATGGAAGGGAAACACTTCCTATAGCAGATGCTAAAGAAAGAATATATCAACCTCTTTTAAGAGGGAAAAATTGGCCTATGGAGTTGGGGAGAGATGAGAGACAGCGAGAGAGGAAATGTTTTATTACCGAACATTACAGTCTATTGATTTTTGAACCATTCTCCACGTATGTTGAACGTGGAGGACTTTTCAAAATCTTCAAGTTCCGAGAAAAGTAAGTGTAACTGCTTATGGAAGTCAGAGGACATCACTCCCTATTAAAAATCCTTGACTGAATGACTCATCAAACTAAAGTAACACAGTTCTTTGCATATATCTTGATGAAGTCAGGATTGAGCTAGACTACTGGCCCTCACCCATGAAGATCGAGCTCTAAGCTCGCCTTAGAACATACTACATGCTTAGATCGAGCTCTAAGCATGTCCTATCATTGGTTGGAGAGCCTTAGAACATACTACACCTCTTCAATTCTCCATTCTTTCTCCTTCAGGTTCCACTTCTAGGTCCAGCCACTAAGTAATAGAATTGTCGAGTGGAGGCTGAAGAGTGACATCGAGTCATTCTTCTACCAGACGTCACAATCTCTCTACCGAGTGAGAGGAGTAACAGAGTATAGTGAACAATTTGTAGTACACTGTCCAGCCATGGATTAGTGGATTACAATGGTTTGTGCAATGGCCAAAATCAGATGCTTTCACATGTTGGAATCTTAAGGGAGGTGCAAGCAGTCACTTATTTGATGAGCGACCCTCACTTACTAACAACCCTATTGGGTTTGAGACCATGCATATCTACATTTGAGGTCCAAAAGTGGGATTCAAAAGGCTAAATATAATATTATACAAGAAGGCACATGAAACAAGAAGTGGCCTCGGGGATTCTATACATAAACAAGAAAGCGCAACTCTCCACTTCCTAAGGAAGAAGAGGTGATCATATTTGGGCAAATTTGAAGTAGAGGTATATCAATTCATCCTTGAAAAGAAATTAGCAAAAGAAAATGAGCATGGAAAAGTTAACATATGAGTGACCTTTGGCATGAATCGCAAAGACCACAAAAGATGAGAAATGCTATTGATAGGTTTACAATTTGGAAGGGCCCAAGATCGTGTAGCCCATAATTTTACACAGACATGCAAAGCCTTCCTACAGCTGGACAAGACATAGCTTTATACAAATATTCAAGGTGAGGACCCCAAGAAATCCAACAATTATAAGATTATCACAATCAACCATTACTTGCTCAGTTCAGTCCTTGAATCAGAATTGAGTGTAAAGGAAAAGACAAATGGTTGCCACTCAGCCAGATAAAAGGGGCTCACACTCAAAGCCCTTCTTGATGAGGGAAGAAACCATAAAAGGAAACTCTCTTGTTGCTTTCCTGATTTTCAGAAAGCACTTGGCTCATGCAACATCTAGAAGCCCTTGGAGTCTCAATCGATATGGGATGGGGAATATATGCACTATAAATAGCAGCATTACGGCTATCGAGGATGGTTGGCAGAACAATTGGAGTAAAACAAGCACGCCCACTCTCTTCAGTCGTCACTAAGATGAGATATCTAACTACAAATACAGATTGGGGGGGCTTACGAGCTTGCTATCAGGGACAGCCATGCCAATATAATATAGGCAGAGATGGAGCAGCCCTAATAAGGACAGAAACCTTACTCCAATCTATGTGAGAACTCCTAAAAAGGTACTACCACCTGGCACTTATATCATCAAAACGACCTTCTGAATGAAAAACGGTTACAGTCACACGGATCACGTAATATGCCTAAACTCTCTAATATAGCCTTGATTGCTCACATCATCAAATAAAAGGACACGTATCAGCCCCACAACCTCTTAGAAGGAAAATATGCACTACAGAGGTGCCTTCATACTATGCATATCACAAGGTGGATTATCAGGCCATCGTGCTTGGCTACATATCTCATCTGCTCCGTGCTAGAATAGGTTTCATTGAAAATCTCTTCACATCAGTTGGAAATAGAGAAGTGCAGATACGGACACGAACCTATAGAAGAATGGATATGCCAATGGAATTAGAAGAACATGACAGCCAATGCACCATATTTTATGAAATAAGAACGTGCTACCTTGCCAACGAGCATGAAGACCGACATTTCTTACTAGAACTCAAGAGACAGCGAGTGAAGCCGTAGAAAGAAAACAGTATAACCAGAACAACTCATTAACAGAGAACAATCACAAGTACCCTGTAGGGTCGAGCCAAGGAAAGCAAATGAGCTACTGTTATGAGCATAACCATCACCTGACCACTAATACCATAGTGTTTTAACCATAGGATCAATAAATATAGCCTAATTCATTAAGGAACGGAGGATGACCAAGTGATGATCTAAGCTCTCAAAACGATATGGGACACCAATGGTGGCTTAGACCTATCTCCCACTGTCCATTAAGGGGTGGTCAGATGATCTAGCCCCTTTCTCCTAAAGTCTTCTACATTAATTAGCATAGAGATTAGTTAAACTCTGATAGCTACCATCAATCAAACAATTGGAATGTGCTATGGCATACGCCACAACTTGCTGGACCACAGCCTCATCACTTGGCACCTCCTCAAAAAAATAAAGGCCATTACAAAAGCTGCCCATGTTGGAGATTTTTGGAAGCCAAAAGTCTCAGACAATCAAAGAATAAGATCTTAGGTTACTAAATGTCTAAAATATTTCAAAACGTGTGGTGTTGTATCTATTCTTGCTTGAGACAAAAAAACATTTGAAGATGTATTTTCTCGTTTTCTTCTTATAGATCGTTCTACTTAAAAGAGATTAATATAATTGTCTTCCTTCTTTTCTTTCTTTATCAAAGTTTCTCCCAATCTCCATCTCAAAAAGTGTTCCACAACTGATACTATAGACTTATTTACTTTTCAAATGGCAACAAACACAATACTAACCTTAGTTCCTGCAATCCCTTGCCTGTATGAAAAACAAAAACAAGTAAAGCAGACAGTTAGCCACTGCTCGATTTTTCTAAGACAACAGATCATCTAGTTTTGATCAGGTAATAATGCAAGCTTACACATTCTGCTGGTTGAACGTCAAGCTCTTTACAAATGCTTCTGGAAATGTTTCAAAACGTTCTCGCAACAGCTTAATAGAACGTATCTGCAAAGCATAAACCTCATGCAAATATATTAGAGTTCAACATCTGATAATATCAAGCAGCCACAAGTATTTTGAAAATATTTGCAATTAATTGAGTTGCACCCTTTATCTATAAATAACATCAGCACTCAAAGCTTCATTCACAAAAGAACTAAATAAATAAGAATGGTCATAGTACTTCTCCAAGACGGTCCTTTGCACCAATCAAGCCTCCTAAAACTGCTGACCACACTGTGTACCATATTGAAATGTCCAGAAGATATATCTGCAATTGTTATTAAATCACTCAGAAACATTTCTCATTAAGCATTAAAAGATTCTGTACTTAATCCACCTAGAATCATAATATTCAGTTCTATTTTATCATACCATACTTCCTATACTTTTAAATGAATATTTTATTAATGCTCACACCGTCATTTGCCAGCCGTCCTATAAAGAATCCAAGTTGTTGAAAGTGCTGAAAATCTCACTACTTAGGTTAGTTTCTCTTTGCATGTTTCACATCTAATACAGAACTAGTGGAATAGTTTTGGTATCAAACATGTTCGCTCATTATTGAAGCAAAACAGATATCATAAGGCTCTTATATCAATTTGAAGCAGTTGGAACCAGACTTCTTCTAGTACCAATGCGAATCACAATTTGTTTCAAAAATGTGACCTAGGATTCAAAAAGTTAGAATTCCAAGTAAAATATAAGACCTAAACACAAGTTGCAGCACAAGCACACAGAAATATCAAGATAATATCACTACTGAACATGTAACACCACATTCTTTAGATGTTATTTCTCACTGTGGAACGTCTACACATACCAATACCACAGGAGCCCACAAGAAGAATATAGTTAGAAGATTCTTGTTATCTGGAGACAAAGAATAAAATAGAACCAATTAGAATAATGTAATATGTTTCAAGGTAATGTCCGTTACATTAAGTACCATGATAGATAATTGACCAGATCCATTGGTCAAGCTCAGATCGTTATTTACTGTTCAAAATGAATGTCATAATCATAAGGTAGGTATTTATCATGTTGTTATAAGCTGCGTAGTACATGACTACAGTGTGTAGTCATGTACTACGCAGCTTATAACAACATTGATAAATTAAAGATATATCTTGAAATGTCAAAACTCCAATTAAAACGAACCACAAATCCAATCTCTCTTAAGCAGAAAAAGACATTCATTATTCTAGAAAGAGAAAAGAAAGAACTTCAATGTTGGAATGGGAGAAGAACTAAGACAAAGATTAAGAAGATTGACTGCAGGGAAAAAATTGATGAAAAAGATGATTTAGATAAACAATTGTAGTCTATTTCATACGCATTGGGTAGAAGGCCAAACAAATGTAAAAATCTAAAAATGCATCCTACAGGATGGGGATGACTACATAGTGCGCAAAACAAAAGAAATCATGGATTTATCTCTTTTCATTAATTGGGCGAGCATGATAAATTTTCTTTCAGAAAGAGAGTTCCATATTAACTGTCAGAAATGCCAGCTCTATTTCCAAGCATAGTACAAAATAATATATGCAGACCTAAGGGGCATTATCTCTTCATATGGACATGTAAGAGATTCATCAAAGTTTTCCATATGTTCATCAAAATTATTCCTGTGATAGAATAGTGAACAGTTTAGTGCCTTTGTCTACTATAATTTTCATAGTTGTGTAAATTTATATGTAATCAATCCTCTTCTAATAGACCCAGCAAGCGATATTTACTTGTAACCAAGAACAAAATACATACTTTTGGAGATGAAGTCATGCCATTTGTAAACTATTACTCCATTATATGACACTATGGAATTTGTTGCACCTACAAGTGGTTTAATCTGAAATAGTAAATCACATTAAAGAATGATGAGATATCAAATCCACAACAAGAAGAAAAGATTCCTAGTTTAGTTGACTTGACTGACCTGAAGGAAATAGCTAAATGTGAATTTAGATCCAAGAACCACCACCCAAAATGAGACATACCTGTCAAAGAAATTATGCATTAGTTGATAAAATGAATAGAGACAAGAACATTGGAAACAGAAGATGCACAATTTTTGTTCTCCATAAAAAATGAAATTTCTGCATGTTAAAGAATGGTATGTCCTCAGCTAGAATTCTGGCAGCAGAGCAGGGATTTGGATAGGATTTCTACAGGCACACTGCTCCAAAGCAGATAAATGTAGCCACATAGATAAGGGTCTTAAAGTCAATGGTCAAGAAACTGGACATGGCACACATGGCACCTTAGGCTTAATACACTGGCTTTCTAGAAATATATTACGCCAATATACCCAAAGAATAATCAACATCTAGTTTTGCATCTGGTGCAATTTTTTTGGAACAAGAAAGCAGTGGTCTAGATTGTTTATGTTAATGAAATTTTTATCTAAGAACCATGAGAAAAACATTAATATCTTTAAAAGTACCTGTAAAACCAGCTCCACTGCTCAAGGATTTAGCATGTTATTTAATAGTTGACGTGTGAAAGATCCAGACTGTTAATTATTTAAATGTCATACTTTATGGAGCTCCACACATAGCACTACGAAAATACTAGGAGAGCCCATGCACTATACAATTTTCATTCAGCTCAAGTAGTACATTTTTTATAAATCATCTACTGTGTCCATTCTTACGCTTCCTTCCAAAAGGACATTACAGCCCAGAGAGAGTTATCTAGTCACATGGACATGGACAGACAAATAAGTATACACATTCGAAATATATGAAAAACAAAATAGGGAACTAACCTCAAATAATCAAATGGGCTCTCAAACAATCCTCGTCCAACAAAATACCGCTCCTGTAAACCATTTGCTAGCACATGATTATCCACAGATGCTACTCAACCTGATCACTATGGACATATTCGCATACCTCAAAAAGCCATTTTAATGCATCCACAGCTCTGAATCTATCACTTCCCTCCAACCATCTCCTCAACAAGGGAATGTGTCGAATCACACTTGCAAAAAAATTCAGAGCTACATATACACCTAGCACTAGCAGGTACAATTGGAAGAAAGTATTGCTACCCCGCATCATTTTACTACCATTTCATTAAAACAAATAGAAAAGGTTAGCTCAAATGGGATAAAATGGATTAGGCAGAAGTCAATATATTCAAAATATTATACATTTCCATTGTCCAAATTCAAGTCATTTAAACTGTAATCTATAAGCCAGAAAACATTGAACATTTTATCACAATTACTTCTACATATGATACTTCTGTCAAAACTCTATCATTGTGACTAAAATAAATTAGACTTAGATAGCTAAAAGGAAAATCTCAAACAGAGAACATAAGCAGTGGCACAAAAAGGATATGCATCCAATTAAAAACTTTTAAAGGCCAAAATGGTCTCTTAAGCAAAACAAGAGAACTTACATATATAAAAATGATAATCCACCTAAATATGCACCAAAAAATAGCAGTTGAACAAATATCCTATTCACTGCCTTTCTACGAGAGCTTGCGTAGGCCCCCAGCATCAGAATGACATCAAGCACAGCTGATCATTCACAGAAATCAGAATTAGATTATCCTTGAATGAGCATCAAGGAAACTTTCATAACACTGATAGAAATATGTAAGGCATATAGATCCAGAAGAAAGAAAAAAAATGAATGAATACTAAGGCCTCTTATTAACAGGAAACATAGTCCATATCAAAGTGAAAAGGATGAAAATAGTGTCAACGAAAATGAGAAACAGATGAATACCAAGGACTCAATTAAACAATCAATTTCTGTTGGCTCAATCCTGACATCTCTTTTATTATGATGCAAAAATATTGTTTACTAAAGTCTTCTTTATTTGTGAAGGATATTAGGCTTTGTAGATTATACTATGGCAAACACTCCTATGTTTCTCCATCACCTACACTCAAAGTATCAAGGAAGAATATTACAAAATTTGGTTTCTCTTCTCAAAGAGGCAGTGATGTGCATTACTACGAAACCACTTTTTCTCTTATAGCATGTATGCAGCTAGAAAAACCATATTAAGAATCTGATAAATGGAGTCAAAATCATAGTCCTCACATTCAATGAACTTCATCACAAAGTAGGCCAGACCAAGAGTCAGCAAAATCTTGAGTGTCTGCAAGTTAAAATTCTCCCGGAATGCTATGATTGTCAAACCCTGGAGATGATAGTAGTTCTTAGATTTGCTTTTTCAAATATTCATATAAGTCAAATCTGTTCCTCAACTTAAATTTTGTCTTTTACAAATACCTGGAATGCCAGCACTAACAAAATCCATACACGAAGGAAGCTGCGGTACAGATGCAAAAATGTCCGGTGCTCAACAAAAGATGTTTTCCCTAGTTGATGCCCCTTTTTTCCCTGAAAATTGTTCATTTGTTATGAAGTGGTACAACAAGAGTCAGTATTACAAATGCATTCTCTGTGGAGATCAATTTATTCCTGTAAAAGCAAACCAAATACTTTTGTATTGTGTCCATCATCATAATTTCTCATGAAGCATCTCAAAATCTGTATCTTGTGAATACAGCTTTCCCATTTAATAATCCAAAGTTTCCAACTATACTAAAACTAAGGTTGAGAAGATTACCTTTTCATTTTTTGTTTTAGAGAAGAAGGGAGCATCCTTTTTAGAGGAAAAAGGCCAGCCAAGTTTCTTGAAACATGAGGATGACCTGTAGTAAAACAATAAGCAACCAGAGTGTTCTTTGGGCTGGCATCGCAAAAATATAAAAAATGAAAACCTCATTCTTCATCCAAATTCATCCATAAGTTATACCAGAAAAATTCATTGAAATCGTCATAATTTCTCCATTTTGAATGATCAGCTTTTCCCCCTGCATTTTTTGTTGTCTCCTGAAATAAAGTTTAAAATTGAAATTGTTAAGTTTCACCTAATATATATCTTTAGATCATCCTTCACCAATTATCTTGTACTAACTCACGTTATAGAAGTCATTCACAAGAATGAATGATGTTTGGCCAGTGAAAGCTTATGAGATGACAGACCAGTATAGATAAATAATATGCACGCATTCAAAACAAACAAATGTACAGAAGTATCAAAATAAAAGCTAAATAGTTGCATCCTAACGGCATAGTTAGCAAGTACAGTAATAGAAAACGTTACAGTTATTCTAGGAGTTAATACTCCAATAGAGTGCCTTGTGGGTAAAAGCAAATGGATTAAGAGTCGTAAATCTGGTGGCAGCCCAGTTTATCAGTACATTTTCAAAAATAAGCACTATACTCATTGACAGAGATTCTGTTACATGATATTCTCATACAGTATGCAGAAATACTCTGGAAATGCTTCAGTGGAGCCACATTCTAGGCACATATACACACGTGGGCACTATACTCATTGACAGGGATTATGTTACATGATATTCTCATACAGCATGCAGAAATCCTCTGGAAATGCTTCAGTAGAGCCACATTCTAGGCACATATACACACGTCTGGATATTCAACAGAAATAGTTAAATGATCACGTTGACCCAAAGACATGCAATCATAGTAAGTGAATTAACATATGGACGCAAATCATAGTTAAGCTCTAGATGTGCACATTGCAATTACATCAGCCAGAGCATCTGTTTTCCAAGGAAAAGCATTTGCTATATGTGCTAAAAAGATAACATTTTGACAAAGCTTGCGGACAGAATAAATAATCAATAGAATACATGTACCATTTTTAAGGCATCATAAATTGGTTTTATGACTGTTTCCAGGAATGATGGTTTCTCTTGGCTGCAATATTTCTCATTCTGTTCAATTACATTATCATCCAACATTCCAGACAGTTCATTTGCCATCTGCATGTAGAAAGAAAGAAAGTTATATTAACATCTTTAAAGAGATCAAAAGGAAAAAAATAGGAAAACATGATAAATTTTTTAAAACTAGATAATTATAAACTTCAGAAGCTTATGACATTAAATGATCCAAACCGAGTCCACTCAGTATCATGTTTCTACATTTCAAACATTTTCTGCAAGTTTTATTAGAACCAACTACTGCGAACTGTCAAGTTTCTGCCATTGACACTCATAAAAGAAATTTGTCTGCATTGCATTCTGCACTTAATCTGCAAGTATACCCATTCTGCATGAACAGAAACATCATTTCTGACATAAGAAGTGCACAAAAGGCCAAATGAAGCACAAAAACCTATACTTTGATTTGAACCTCCTAGGAAGATCCTAAAAAACATAATGGATGTACCAAAAAATTAAAATGCTTAAGCATATAACAAGAAATGAAATGAAAATCAACATCGTTTAGGAAACAAAATGATCTATACTACCAAACACAAGATTACATCTTACAATACAGTCTCATCTTAGAGAAAAAAAGACAAAATAAAAAATATCTATAATTAAAGATTACAAAAATTCAAATAATAGATGCAATTATAAAGATAAAATTAAAGATGACAAAAGAAAAATTATTTACAGACTCAAAAGGTTTTTCATTCATAGAAATTGAAAATTTCTTCAATCAAAAGATCTCCAACTATGCTGAAATCTCCAAAACATGCTTCTCAAGGATACAGACAATGAATCATATAGAATTGAAATGACATGAATTTTTAGCAAAACGTAAATTTCTGAAGCAATATATCAATATGAGTCAAAGACCTATAATCTACAGGATAATATAGGAAAGTATTAAGTGCGTGATATTCAAGTGTACAATGCATGATGTTCATGGAAACCCCCAAAACTAGCCTGCTTCCTCATTTCCATCCAGACATTTTTACCAGATTGTGAAGTATGGAACAGCAACTCATACTTCTATATGAGATCCCCAGGGTTCAAGAAAGTAGTGTTCATTATCAATGGGTTCCCTCACCCATCAAACCATCATTTCCTAATACTTTCCATGGATAGGAAAAGTCACCTCATACCCATACAAAATCGGTAATAATTAATAGACGATATGCATGATTAAATTTTCCCTCATACATTAGCTTACACAGCCACGTTCCACTTTCTTGAAAGAATTTACAGCATAAGAACCTATTTGGATCAGTGCATTGACCGAATTCCAATAGTGCTGTTGTTATATCGAATAGAAATGTCCATTAAACATTGTTGATGCTCCAAGAGGCAGGCTCATTTGATCTATAGCCCTATGACTTACGATATCTAAGAAGTTTCCATGGTGTTCAGTTACCCAAGGCCGTTGTCAGCAAGTAAACATGTTCCTCATTACCTTCTTTCAGTTTACACTGAGTTGTATACTTTCTTACATGCTCCATACGATATCCCATCACACACTAGCTTGTTATAAATTGCCAAGTCACTACTAGAAACCCTTCTTAGCTAGAAGCTGTGAGCATAGCCACAACAACTCAGATATATAAAATGCATAGATGACTACATTTCACAGGATGCTGAGGATCTTCAGACAAAACAATAAATCACAGGCTATAATTGCAGTTTCAAAATCTTAGACAAGAAGCCTAAACCAGTTGCTTGAGATTCAAAATTCCTTGGAAAGTAACCTGGTGAAAGATGTAACAGATACACTCCGGGAGAAACCGAACATTAGCTGCTTCTCCCCATATACACAAATATAGCGCCACTAAGGCCACCCTGTTCTTTATTGTTGTCCTGGAATGTAAATGATAATTAGAAACCTATTAATGTATGAAAGTTCAGCTTATAATATTGAATAAAAATAAAACAGCAGCAATACCATTCATATACAGATGGTTTATGAATGTAAATACACCACTTCTCATAATTACTCAGTATCTTACTGCATAACCTCCTGATAACATCTTCATCCAACTCCTACATGATTACAGTAGCCATATTTAAATACCACAAAACAAGAGAGCCCAAGTATCAAAAACACACCAACAACAAAGTAGCTCTAGTTGATTGCAAATTTTGATGCATACTCGATCTGTCCCGCTGATAGAGCTTCCATTACCCAGTTGAGATTGGGCATTAGCTAATAGAAGAACCAAATGTTCTCGCTGATTTCTCACATTATCCGTCTGCAACAGTTCCCAGTAATTGTATTATAAATGCATACATACAGCATGTTGTATAAGAGAATGTTATGGGAAGATAGTCAGACTGTATAATGAAATTTATAACTACCACATACTTGGAATCCAAAGGCAAATTCAAGCGCATCAAATATATCAGGCTTCCGAAGGTGAGGATTTTCAAAATTACGTGCAAACTGTAAGCCCGGATACTGAATTGCTAACCTCACAGCTTTAATCTGGAATGTCATATTGCAAAGTATAATGCTTGTAACAGTTGCCTAATCTACATACTGTTGTAGAATGAAACTATTTCAAAAGTTTGATACCTCGGGGATATTAAGAACTACATCAGAATTATCAGGTGCCTCAAGAGGTATGATGTTATACGGTTGGAATGCCTCTGAACGTTTTGCATCTAACTCCATTTCCTTCTTGAACTGTATATGCAGAATGAAAATCAGCAACATGGTATTTTATGTTTTCAGAGTAATAGTTTCTGACTACAAAGCACAGCATTATCTTAAAACACATGATAAGACACGTACAAAAAGATAATTACTGCACTTTATGATTACTGCTTAACAATGTGTATATTGTTTCCAACTCTGCCAAAAGCCCAACATTAACTCCAAAAGTATGTGAAATCAGGTGAAACACACATATGTAAAGAATATGTAATGTTCCCGGGATCATTGAGCCATAAGTAATCTCAACTTTTCTCACCATGATATTTATTCAGAGAAGTTGATGAATGGTCTCAGCACATGAACAACCTTCATCCATACCATGTCAGGAATCAATCCTTGGATCCCCAAGAGTAACTTTCTTCCTGGGCAAATGGTACTTTCAAATATTTGATGTTATGGTCCACAAACTGCCACACAAGCCAAGAGCTTCACCAAAGGGAGACTTATTTCTCTAAACATAAAAGAAGCCTCACCTATCAATCACATTTTTCAATCCAGCTGCAAAAACGTCATCATATGGACGGGACCATGAACTCTTATCACTGGTGAAATGAGCAAAATATATTACTACCACCTGAAGCTAATACTAACTGATTGAAGCTAACATGTACAGCAAGCAACAAAAATTCTACCGTGCAGAACTGGATACCACTAGGAAATATTCTAAAACATGGTAGGCATAACATTGTTTTTATCTAGAGAAATCCATATTGAACAAAAAGCAAATAAACAATTGTGTAGACTTATCTATGCCAGTATCTGGATTAACGAAGTTTACAACATTACACAAAGAGGACAGATGGAAAACAAACCTCTGGAGGTAGAAGACTTTCAGCAACATGTGTAGGGTAATTTTGTGCAAGGGCATATATAACATCTTTTAGAACCCGTAAAGTTGTGAAAATTTTAGATGCATCCTGCAACCTATAAATATAAAGTCTTATTAATATAATTGGCAGGTAAATTTTAACCACATTTTGATGAAACAACCATGTCAAATACCGCACCCACTCATGAATAAAGATACAGTCACCGCATACTCTAACATCAATTCCAAAGCTACATAAGTCAATAATAAACAACCCAATATCCTGATTCCCTTAAACCAAGATCTACAATGAGATAGGACTCTTCCAATCCTAACCTGTAACACTGGGTTCTGTAATCCAAATTCCTAAAATGATAACATGAAACAATGATATCATAGAGGCAGCATACTCTGCAGATTCAGCTAACCGCTCCTTCTGTTTCCTGTAAAAATTTCGTAATGTTACAATATCAGGTTCCTGACCCGAAGTGGAACCAGCTTTCTGAGCTTCGTTTTTCTGCAAAGAAATGAAATGGATGATATTTGTATCACTTGGAAATAAACAAAAATATAAAAGCTATCCCACAAGTTACAGTAGAGCACTACTTTTATGACTGCCAGCAATCCGCTCTTGAACACCAAAACGCCCCTTCCCTTACTATTGGGATCCAAGCTCTGGGAGAGAGAATAAGCATGCGCAAAAACTGCAAGAGGAACAAAACACTGAATGTATATATGGATATACCAGGAAGGCGGTTTGTAAAATGCTTAAACATATTGTGGCATCTAAGATTTGGCCACCAAATAATTTTTCTGATGTTTGCGTTAATGTATTCTAAGAATCTAGTGGATAATCTTCTGCTATTAGCTGTTGTATTGGAAATAACATTTGTTTTGTGATAGGCATGCAGTAATAGAAGACATTCCATAATAAACCAGATTCAAATCGCAAGCATAGGTTCTACAATCGGTCTACATTTGATCTCCATAGAAAGATAATCTAAAGAAAAAGCATTAAGCAGACAGCTGTACTTCACGTTGATGGCGTTGGAAACTATTGCAGATCATTAGGGGTGCATTTGATTGGTAGGTTCTACACAATGATCTCTTGATGAGGAAGCATTGACAAAGAAGATCAGATGAATCCCCATTAATTTTTCCACTGCAAGGATGTCGCAATCAACACCAGTGTATTGTGAAGATTTTACATCCCCCCTGGGATCCTGAGGTTGCAACAAGACATGGCATAAACCATACACATATATGAAATAACGCCTGATATCTGATCTATCACCAATTCATAGACCTAATATGAGCTCATAGCAGGGAATCTAGCTCAGGTGTGAAGAGAGTGTTTACATCACTCTCAGGATCCCCAACTTGCAAATAAAACATGGTGCACAATCATAGATATAAAGTAAAATTAAGTACACATCAGAATAACCTCTGTGCCATAGAATCTATACAAGCTCACATCAACTGTGGAATTTCTTTGTAAACAGAGCCTTCACATCTCTCTCGGGGTTTCAACATACAAAAAAACAAATGGCAATTACAATACAAACATATATGCAATAAAGATGTGTCTCTGAATCATCTCCAAGCCATTGAACCAATATGAGCTCATGGCATGGATGTCATTCCAGTGTAAAGAGTGTTCACATCTCTCCTGAGTCCCAGGATATGCCCATATGCACATGTATGAGACATAGATAGGATGTGAATTCATCTCCCAGCCACAGAACCAATATAAGTACACATACCAGGGATGTAATCATAGTGTGAGTAAAGCCTTTACATCAGTCTTGAGATCTGAAACATAGTCACAAGAGATTGCTCAAACCAGATACTCATGTGTAATGGGAGTCGGTAATCAAATCACCCCCGGTTCATAGAAACGGGAGGAATTCACACCAGGAAATGCAACTGAAGTGAGAAGAGAGCGTTTACATTTCTTTTAGGTTGCATATGTGCAACCTATGTAAGTGTATGATATATATATAGAATAACGGCAGATATCAAATTTATCTGCAAGCCATAAAACCAACAAGATTTTGCCTGAGATCTAACCTCAGAGCCTTGAGGGCGCGAGAGCCAGGAGCTAGCGCTCAAGATTCATGATCACTCCTTGTATAATGACAATGAATTCCTAGATCGTGCTTGATATAAAATGAAATTGTGAGTTTACACACCAAAAAAACTTTCTTGAGAATGTGAGATGTTCACATGTAAGAACCTGGGAATGTGACTTGTCCACAAAATGAGGAAAGGTTAAATAAACCCCACTTAATGTCTCAATTAAAGAGCATGATTTGTAAATCTTCCAAATTGACTTGATGCCAATCGTGTGTCTTGGTCAGCACGTTGGACCTTAATATGGAAGTTGATTCAGAGAAAACAGGCAAAATGAACATAAAAAGGGTGATTTTTAAGGAGAGATTCTATGTTCAACGGATTTAATGCGGTACTTAGTAGCTGTAATCTGGAAGAAGAATAAAACACCTTCGATAAATGTGGTTTAATGCGGAGTAGAATGACTAACATCATTGAAAAGATTAAGAGATTTTATTAGAGAGAGAGAGAGAGAGCGAGATCAATGAGACAAAATGGAAAGGAACGAAAAGGCTCCTTCTACATTCACATCAAACACAATTACTCACGAAGAAGAGAGTTGAAAAAGGAAGAGATTAACTTATGCAAGGAATGAGAAAATATCTGATCAACATATCAAATTGTACTACTCTGGAATGCTCGGCAGAGAGAGAGAATAGGCATGAATGAATGTTAAAAAGAATATAAGTAAGAAGTGAAAAAATCTCTTGTTTATATCAAAAAAGATTAGAATATCATATTAAGCAGATGAAAATCTTAGCGTTAATCAAAGATGAAAAAATACAGACATATTGAACGTCAAGATGAGATCTTTCTGAAGAAAACGTGAACGAAATTCTGGTAGCAAGCCAAAACCTCTGATCGACTGCACAGAATTACTCAAAAAAGTGAAATACACACAATAACCTGAAACTGCTCAGAGGATCCATACTGCGATGAAAGAAAATATGCATTATTTCGATCAGAGACCGCAAATTCTCCCATTTAGAAGTTGGATTAGATGGAAAACAGTGTAGTTTTTGACGCATAGATCAGAATTGCACACAAAAAGAAACGAACTTGAAAGAAGATCAACAAAGGCAGAGATCGAGAGATGGGGGGGTTATATAGCTTACGTATACTGGAAACGTTGACATTTTCGCTCTGGATTTGGTTGGCTAAATCGATGATGGACTTGATGTCGTTGTGCCGATCAAAAGCAGGCAGGTCAGCGGTAGGAACGGGGACGTCAGTGGGAGAGGCGGAGGAGGACTGCGACGGGGGGCTGAGTGCAGAGCGAACGAGGCGTCCCCAATTGGCGAGGATCCGCCGGCGGCGATCCATGGGAGCAGCAGCTTCTCGGAAGAACAGGAAGACGAAGAAGAAGAAGAAGAAGAAGAAGAAGAAGAAGAAGACGAGAGAATGAACGAATGAATTTTTTACTGATAAAAAACAACAAATAGAAGTCAAATTTCAAGTGTGATTTCTTTAGGCGCAGAAAATGTGTGAAAATGTGTGCTTCTTAGTTAGGCACGGAAGAGAAATGTGTGCTTCGGAGGCGCAGAAAATGTGTGCTAGAAAATGTGTGGCTTCTGAGGCACAGAAAAATGGACTGGTGTGAACAGGCCCTTATGATGTCTGATACATCCTTAGGTAGTAATACGTCGGGAACCAGAAAAGTGGGTACATGTAGCGAAGCCATGCGAATCGGCACGGCGCGATCCGGGCTGTCGGATCGAAAGTGAACAGCAGCGAGCTGGCTCGGAACAGAAACAGCAGTAGCGAGCCGTCCGAAACAGAAGCTGCTGCAGCGAGCTGCTGGGACAGAAGGTGCTGCTGCAGCGAGCTGCTGGGACAGAAGGTGCTGCTGCAGCGAGCTGCTGGGACAAAAGTTGTTGCTGTTGTGAGCTCTCTGAAACAGAAGCTACTACAGCGAGTAAGTTGTTGGGACAGAAGCTGACGTAGCTAGCTGGTGGGGCGAAAGTGGTTGCAGCGAGCTGGTGGAATAGAAACAGCTGCAGCGAACTGTGTGCCGAACGGAAGTTGTTGTAGCGAGCTGTCGGAATAGAAGTGCGTCTGTGTTTCTGGTGGAGAAGGAATTTTCTATTGCCAGAATAGCCAAGGATCAAGGCATAGAGGGACCGAAGACATGGATGGACGTGGTCAAGGATGCTGTCACGGCCGAAGCTCGTCGACAATGATGGATTCGGAAGACACGAATACGGCAAGAAGAAAACCAGATAAGAATGGGAAGACAAGATATGTATTACCAGGAGACTTGGAATACAAGGTGCCGAAGACTAGCGTTAAACCGAAATGGTTCAATACTAAGACCAGCTCAGTATTTATACAGGTCTAGGCTTGATGCATGCTTGCCACGTGGCTATCATATATGGTTACCACATGGCTTGCAGGCATGATTGCCACTTGGGTGACTCTAAGGACTTGCAATGTCGACGGGCGTCGCAAGTCGATTTTTAACGTTAATATGGTAATGTTTTAAGATATTATGAAGTATTAAAATATAGTAATTATTGATTGAAATAAGATAGTCTAATGGGTAAGATTTGAGTCTATATAACTATAAGTCATAGATTCAAATATATATATATAGACCTTTTTGGGAGAGTTGGTACTCATGATAGATGCACTGCCTGCTGTTAACTCTGTGTTCTAGCATGGCAATCTCATCAATACTACCAATGAGCCTAATAACAATAGCATCAGCAAAAACAACAACAGTAACAAGAAGAAGAAGAAGAAGAAGAATAGCGATAACAACAAAGCAGTAACAACAACAAACACAACCAAAACAAAAACCACAACAATGAGAATGATATGAACAATGGTGATGGATTCTCAATGTCCATTGCAGCTTTGACAATGGAGGTACCTCCAGCCCATTACCAGCCTCAATTGGCCGCACTGGGCAAACCAGAGAAGAGCTATTTCTCACATTTTCCAAACCATTCTTCTTCTTCTTCTTCTTCTTGTTTTTTCTTTGGGACCCTTCTCTTTGGTCAGACTCTAGACCTTTTTTTTTTCTTTTTTCTTGTTCTGTCCAAAAAGAAAGATTTAACATGAGCGAAAGAAAGGTCTATACAAATAACGATTGTCCAATGGGAGGTGAATTATACAAATTGACATAAACCACTGCAACTACTCTGATATGACTTGTATATTCAAAGACATATCTCAACCTTCGTTGGTATATAAAAACTAAAACTAAATTGATAGATAAGACTAGGATATTTGCCTACAAAAAATTACTTGTATATATCACGGGCGATACAATCAAACCTGATGAAGAAAGAGTTGCACCATGTAGTCTAGTGAAGTGTTCAAGACCTCGGTGCATCATCCTAAGCCACTTGGTGGTAAAAACAACCAATTTTTAGAGGGTTATAATTTTTACCAAATCCATATACCCTTTATCCTCTATCTTTATTAATTCTCTATCTCAGAGTCTCCATCTTAATCTCTCCGCCCGTGATCAAGGGAATAACATGATACATTCAGGTTCGAAATGTTGGGCTTGATGTTGGATCAAGGTGACCAACTTTAACTTGCAACAAATGAGCATTATAACGCATGACTGCACGACATGTGACTTTGTCTCATCCGTAGGAACGATTGAATTTGAGTTGTTTGACCTCTTTGAGCATCACTATTAACTCAGGCCACTCATTCTTGTCAAACCATTCCAGTTCAACGCCAATCGTCGTGTTTTAAACCCTTGTTCTTGTACTTTTAATACATATAATATTGTATCTTGTCCTTCATATTACAATATCTAGTACTTTTAATACATATAATATGGTATCTATTCTTGAGTCGATTCATGATAGTAGCAATCAACCATCTAATTGGGAGCTAGGAGCACACAAGCAACAATATACAGTTCCCACCAAAAGTATAAGGAAGACCAACGATGAGCGATCATATACACTATCCTATGACTAATATATATGCATGAGAAGGAAATATAAAATAGGTAAACTAAGAGTTCGATATCTTTTATTTAGGAGATAAAAGCCTTCACAATGCCATATAAAATAGATTAATGTAACATAAGTTACTAATAATGCAAGTTTAAGATTTATCAAAATAAGCCTAATGAGTCAATCAAGTTAAATTATTGGGAGAATTACCAAAAAACGCCGAACGAAATTATAAATTACATTTTAACGCCTACGAGAATAAAATTACAAATTAAGGCCAACTCTTTATCTTCCACTAAAAATTAACACCCAATTAATCCCGTTAGTATAACGTTAATTGATTTTAATCCTAATTGCTTCCCACTAATTGATCCTAATCGATTCCTGTACTATATTCGATTATCCAAAGTTAGTAGCTTTAGAATTTAATTAAATGATTAACGTGTTAATTTGGTGTTATCAATTAATTAATTTGATGTTAATTGAGCTCACAATTAATTGATGTGTTAATCAAATAATCGAGTGTTAAATTTTAGAAACTCTCTTTAGTTTGTAATTTTCAGTTTTAGTAGGCGTTAAAATGTAGTTTATAATTTCGTTAGGCGTGTCTTTGGTAATTCTCCCCAAATTATTTCAAATGATTATCTCCCTAAATATAGGCACTAAGATAGCATTAACTAGCACCTTCTTCTTTTGCTTCAGACAATCCTTTTACTTGATTCATGATTTCCCAATACAGAGACATAATTCAGCACAAGAAGCGGTTGTAAAGAGTCATATAACCAGTGTAACAAATGTCACCTGCATTAAGCATCTCTTACACCACCCAAATGAGATGTGATGCTCTGTAAGACTATACCGAGCATGAAACAACCACCTTGCCGACTGTCAAGCCACTTTGCAGAGATCTTAATGCAGCATCGGCATTCTCAAACTCAAAGGTTTCCCCAACAAATGGAGCATCAAGATTCAAAGAGGAGAGTTCTTGGAAGAGTACCTCTAGCTTTTCAGCTTTGTCAAACATCCAGATCAAATTGAAAGCCTGCCATGGGTAAATACGATCGATATTCATATTTTTCCAGGGGAGGATGTCTGCACGATAATAATGCATATCGAAATGAAGGAGGAGAAACTCACCATAACACTTTTGTTTTCACTCATCATCTTCAATGGATCTAAAGAAGGTCTCCTTAAGTACTTCCATGCCAAAGCTAGCCAATTTGGAGAGTCACCAGGTGGGGTCATGCTGGCAGCACCATACACCACATACCGCCCACCACGCAACAGCATTTCGTAACCTGGATAGAAGTAATCTCCTTGTATAGCATCCAATACGCAATCAAACCCTTCGATCCTAACACCACCAAGCAAATTTAGACGTTTTTATCAATAGCATCTTACTATCGAATAAACCCAAGTTTTCCATTCCATTGCAATGGTCCTTGTTTGATTCCAAGTCTTTAAAACAGGCATAAGGTATGATAAGAAGATTTTCAGCAGAAAATCAACGTTTTAGGTATTAGATGTGCAAGAGAATGATTTTCACCAGAATGCCGAGAAATATGTTTAAAATAACAGTTTGTCAACCTTACATTGGCCCATGAATTCAATTGAATTTTCGATAACTTTCATTATGCCACGTTTCACTGCAAATATTGCTATATGGCACTTCTGGTTCAGAGAGTAAAAACGCAATCATCTTGAATTTATTACTAAAGAGAAAGTAATATGTTAATATACGATTTACATATTGATTTCAAATTTAAACAAAGAAGACAACAAAATAGATCCTTTTTTCTAAATCAAACGTGAAATTATGGTTTTCTCATACTGTTGAGCATCCTTTAAGATAAGTATTTATGCTATAAAGTTCTTTGTTTGTTGTTACTACTACTTCCTGTTACACTATGAGGCCTTCATCAAACACCCAATAAAAACATACCCCATTTCAGATATGATTGACTCCAGCTGCTCCTTAAAAACTTTATTCCCACCTCTTCGAACAATAATTCTTTTCTCTGGTAGAAAATCAGAACCCCATCTATTCACTAAATGTTGAACCTGTTCACATAATCAGCACCATGAAACGGCATGTTATTCTGATGACGTCCAAAGGGCAGAGTGACTGATGAGGCCGAATTTACATCTATATCAAATTGCATGTAATTAGGTAGCACCACTATGTAACCAAAAATACTTAAGAAAACAGAGTATACATGTACACCATATATTTGTAGCTGAGGGAGGTAAAACATGAGTATATCGCACAACAAATGAAGCAAAAGGACGTGCAGTGTGACGCCTGTCTTCCCCAGAAAACTACATAGGCATTTGGGCATTTGTACAGAGTATCTGCCGACGTTTCCTATGTGGTAATCCATACATCAAATTGCATCTAATTAGGTAGCACCGATATGTAACTGAAAATACATAAGAAAACAGACTATACCTGTACACCATATATTTGTAGCTGAGGGAGGTAAAACATGAGTATATCACACAACAAATGAAGCAAAAAGATGTGGGTGTGATGCATGTCTTCTCCAGCAAACTACATAGGCATTTGGACATTTGCATACTAGAATATCTGCCGACATTTCCGATGTGATAATCCATACATGTTCAGGCACCTGAAGAGATGCTAATGGATTGCACAGCCAAGTAATACCCTCGTACAGAGTGTTGGTTTCAAGTGCTGTGAAGGCTTCTACACTGCCTCTTCAGAATGGCCTTATGAGGCCTTCCTGGCTGTCTACTCTCTTGGGAGACTATATAAGTCTATAAATCTTGGGTAAAAACTGCACCAAGCCTTTCTGCATCACACCATAAAGAGCCAGAGGAGATGACTCGTTTCTCATAATAAGCTGTTTAGCCGCATACTGAGCTCCTCTACTTTGAGTCTATTTGACATGACCACGTATCACCAGCTCTAAACCTACCTCTCTCTATATTCTCAATAACTGTGGATCTGTTTAATGTTGCATCTCATCTCCACAACTCCAGGTTACAGGTATAATCCATGGTAAAAGAGGTCTCAATCAAAGGCTATAAGTATCCTAACTCCTGCACAAGTCATCCTACCCCCTAATTGCTGTGACTTGGCTGATCATGGAGACGGCCACAACAAAAGACCATATGCACACCTGATTCCTGCATTGTTTGTTAGCATCTAGCTGCTTCTGCCTAAAGACTTCACTAATCACTGGGTGACAGCAAATGTATTTATTGATGTATACATCTCAATGAGGCAGAAGGCCATTACATTTCTCTTCGTTCTATGATTATTTGAACGGGCATATGATTGTGTCATTGTTTGCACTTCACAAGTCGACTCATTACAATACATTTTTCCTTTTATTTTCACCTGCCCGTATGTGCATACGCACACGTGTACAGTTAGATTCAGTTACTTATCCCATATAGATGCAAGAATCTCAATTCAATTCAATAATATCTTGATGCATCAAGCACAAGTGGCTTGTATGCTAAACCATAAAAATATTACTCCACCATTAGCTGTACAAGTGCAGTTGAACCTTAGAATCATGGCCGACTGTAGCAACCACATTTATCTTGAGCTTTTTGCAAATGCCAAGGGCAATCGAACCACAACCTCCAGCAGCTGAATGCAGAAGAAGAGTTTGCCCTGCCTTCATGTTCCCTAACTCACGAAGGGCATATATCATGGTTAATCCCTGTATGTAAAAGTGGATTCAATGTCAAAGTTTAGATCAAAATAAAATAATGTAGGAAACTCCAATACTCAAGGATCAAGAGTGCATAGTAGTTATTTCAAACTGTATCATGCCAACAAACATGCCCACTGCTTCGTTGCACAGGTCACGAAGAGGATTATGGACTGCCTTCTAGAACCAAGATAGAAGGTGATGACGTGTGTTCTATGACCATCAAAAGTATGGGGGGTCTCAGTTGAGGTTTTCTATATTGACCCACAACTCTTGAAAATAGAAATCAAATGGCAGTCAAAGTAGAGAAGGACAAATTAAAAACCACAATCAGAATCTCAGCAAATGCAGCCAAAAGAGGCTTAAACTAAGCTACAAGATGATAGAATTGAACAAAAAGCTCTGATTTTCTGATTCCCACCATTGATTTTATGAACAGCTACTTAATGGACACTGAGGCAGTTCAAGGTAATAGACATTTAGTTTCTAATCTGATCTGTCGGATGACTATATATTAGAAAATTTCCTTGTTTGAGAAAAAAAAGGGCCACATTCTAGTCTCTGGATAAACATGAAGAGTTCTAGCCTAAATAATGGTTAGGCCAAGAATATACAAATGAAACAGACTATCTCAGGGACATATGGCCTACAAAGTTAACATGTTTCACCCAAATCCTCTTTTAACGTGTAAAGTTGGATCTTCTACAAATAAAACAAGAATTTGTTCATATTAATGAGAGAACAAATCAGCTAGAACCCTAATATTGAGCATTTCAATGTAGGTTATAGTTTGAATGTAGATATATGCATGGAACCTGAACAGGGAAGGCAGCTGCTTCTGCGAAAGACCAGCCATCAGGAACATCTCGCAGATACTTTATGTCTGCATGTATTTGAGATGCATAAGCACCAAACCTAGTCACACCCATTACTCTTCTGCCCACATTCGCTGCATCAACTCCATCACCAACAGCTTCAATCAATCCAGAAAACTGCAAAATAAAAGATAATCAACCCTGAGCAGTAAATTAGAAAAGCCATTTACCCACTCAACCATTCAAGCATACACTTTGTCCTACCTCTAATCCAGGTGTGTAAGTCCCTTGAGGTGAGGCAGAATATAAACCAAGGCAAGTAAACACTGAAAACATTCACAAATACAGCAGAGTTATTATCACGAATACACAAGAAAAACCCAAATCTCTAGTGGAGTAGGCATCATTTTCAACATCCATATAACACAATGAAATCCTAGAGTTACACTAGAAAATATGCATCAATATATTAATTAAATAAGAAAAAGAACATTCAAGAGTGGAAGATAGTAAAGTAATAGCCTTCTAAAACACATACTATTTCTTAGAATCTCTTACAGTTAGAGAGGATTGTGGCGGATATGTTGATATTGCCACGGACCAAAGCAAAGATTCAGACGGTCTAACCATTAAGGTGATGATGGTTGGAATTTATGTGGATGTTTTGTATCCAAACAAGTGTCCAAAACATTCTAGAGGCAATGGAAGAAAGCATAGAAAAACTGTGGAAATGAAGCATATGATTTTCAGTAACACACCATCAGCAAAGTTGAGCCCAATTGCTTTTACTGCAACTCTAACTTCTCCCAATCCAGGGGCAGGTAGTCTATCAGTGACCTACAAAACAATTTCAAGAGCTGTGTTAAAATGTGACTTTACTTGACTGAAAAGACCACGTGCATAGGAAGTACCTTTCCTTTCTAATTTCACTGACGTAGCTCTTCCCCAAACACAGAAACACAGAATTCCCTTAAATAGGATATATTCTATTGTAACTTAAGAGAGGCCATCCATAAAAGATCAGGTGTTATTAGTTTCTATAATGAAATGTTCCAAAATATTGCTTCGCCTGAGATCGTCACAAGAGGGACCAAAATCGGAACAATATTATTTGATGACATCACAAGAGATCAAAGACAAAAACTACACAAACACAAACAAAAGTAGCCAATCCCATTTGAAGCCAAAGATTCTTCTCAACACTCTAAGAAAACCAAAATATATGTTCCCATTATGCATCACAAGTATTATACAAGTTGTTGCATCAGTGGTGCAGAACATTTGCTTCAAACCACAACCATTATACCATTATCCATACAGTGTACTTCTATCATAACACTGAAGCCATGGTACCTGTATCATTTTGTGTTTTGACTACCGCCATTCTACTCATGGTTAACACATCCTTGTATTTTGATCACCACGTAACTATATCACAGTACCTATATCATTGTGCTGTGCTTCAGCCACAACCTTTAAACCCTGTTGTAGTTTGGCCAGATAACATTCTACCAGTAATACCAGTATCATTGTGCTTGGACTACAACATTGAAACCAAAATACATATTCTCACAGTACTTTGGCCACAGAACATTCTACTCATACAATGTAGGTTCATCACACAAATTTACCTGTGGTTCCTACTTCTGTACTTTGATCAAAACATTGTACTCGTTGTTCTAACATCATTGTAGTTCAATCATAAACATTCTAACCATGAAACTTACATCACTGTTCCCTGATCCCTTTATCAGTTGCATTTTCATGTCAATGCTGCATTACAACAAGGCTAGCTACCGATTTTAGGAGAAATGTTCTGGTCACAATAGGTCAGTTTTTACATTGCTGGAGAAGCTCATCGCTGTCCGCTATTTAGGTTATCAACTTGAGATCATGCAGCTCAAATCCTTACTTTCACATGCACATGCATCATTGTAATAGAAGAGGGAAAAAAAAACTGAAATATTTGTTACATATTTAGGCTCTAAATCCAAGACCCAAGTCCAAGTCTTCATAGAGCAGCAAAAAGAGGAAGAAAACCACCGACATACACACACATATGTGTTGCACCTGCTTTCCAGGAAACATACCAGCTGAAGATCAGAAATTCTTCCAGGCTTGTTTGCCCTGTTATACAACATCAAGATCAAAATGCGTAAGTATAATGAAGAAGAAGAAGAAGATTCTCAATGCCCAGATTTACCAGACACACTAAGGGTAAAAGATCTAAGTACAAATATAGACATGTCTGTGTGCGTGTGAGAGTGTGTGTGTGTGTGTGTGTGTGTGTGTGTGTGTAGATTTAACACATGCCTCCAGATCCGCCTATTGATCTCGCTCATGTTCTGAAGGGATGAAGCTGAAGGTGGCAAAGTGGACATGGCCAGAGCTACCATTGATGCATAAACGGAAGTGCCTCAGCCTCTATCTTCCAATCCATGCCCTTCTCTTCAAGAATTAACCCTGAATATGTTTTGTGCTATGTACCAAAACCCGAAAGATTGTGTGTGAGTGTGTGTGTATGTCGGCGACATGGATTCGCGGGGGAGAATCATTGAAAGCCTCGTGCATTATCTCCGACGAGGAGCAAAAGATCGAGCGTAACAAAGAATTTGCGTGATCAGAAACAAAGGCAAACATCACCCCTCAAGCGATCGCATCGAGTAGAATGTCGAGCGTAACGCTACTTACAAATGATCGGAAGCAAAGACAATGTTGGTTGCATGATTGGAAACAAACACATGTCAGATCTTTGTGTGCGTAAGGTGGGTTGGAGAGGCGTATTGTATGAAATCGGCTTGATATAAGATGATTTGAGAGAGTAATTGCATATAAGGATGAGGATTAAGAAGTTTTTCGAACTGATCTCATGAGACTTGCAGCATATAACATACTCAACATTACGAATCTGATCTCTCGAAATATAGAGTTGTGTAGACTTGTCATGTTTATGTTGGGATTGTTATCCCAGGTCTTTTATTCATAATGAAAGTTTTGTTTAGAAAAAATATTATGAATCAGATACAATAATATATTAATCCCCAAAGAAGATAATGGAATGAATGCTCGCTAGCTAAACGAGATCATGAATTACTCGAACCCACGATCGTTAAATATTCACACATTAACGCTTGAGCCAACTCCAAAACATGACGATAATCGATCGATTCACTGATTTCGAAACCCTGCACTTCCGGTCTACAACGGACTAGATTGTTGTTACCTATAATGAGGCTAATACAAATAGAACAAGTTTTTTCCAAATGGGGAATATCAAGCATCATTGCCTAATCATGGATAATGGAAGCTTGGTAGGAATCGATTATAAACCTACATGGGTTTTCGGAATATATTTTAACAAATACATCACTTTGTCGACTTACATGTAGCCCTCAAGAATGAAATTACAATCAAACACAGCATTTTTCATGAGAGAGGTTTGCTTGTATGAAGGAGCACTTTAGAAGTTGATTATGTCAACTGTAACCTTGAGCATGGAATACACAATAACAGACTTCTTCAGTATTAGTATGAGGATGATACCATTTCCCAACAACAGCTTCAGCATATGACAAGGCAATACAAGCACAAACAAACACGACCATTTCCCGATAGCAATGGAGCCCAACACAGCTTCACTGTTGCAAGACAAACACAAGCATGGACTTCCATAGATGAATAAGTTTCCAATTGGTACCCAAACTTTCAATGTTGCATTTAGGTTGATACAAGTGGCCTGGAACATCATCCCCTACATCTTTTGCATGATAACAATCCATGACTCAAGCTTCACAAAAAAGCCATTATCGAAATTCACACAAACAACTCGCTTTGTTAAAACGAATGGATGTTTTTCAAAAACAGTTCAGAGTGAAGCTACCTTAGAACCCTCGAGCCAAAAATCGGCTTTCATTTTAAGTAAATGAAAGCAGTAAGAGAAAAGCTCAAATAGATGACTGAATCGGAATATCTGATTCATCCTTTTGCATTCCAAAGGAATGACGGAGCTTTTGCTTCAATCTCGAAGTACAATACACTTTACAAAAAATATCATTCCTTCTATGCATACCAAATCCTATGCACATACAAAATGATGCTCACCACAATGTATTTACAGAATAATCCCAGCATAGCTAAGATGATGCCAAAATCAAGGCACTCCAAAATATGAAGTACAGCTTCTAATTTGTGCAGTATCCAATACCACCAATTGATGAACACTTCCAAGCCCTCTAATCGATCTTCATGCATGAGGGAGGAGTGGTGCCACTATTACCATCTTTGACAGAAGGTATGGATCCTGACGCATGCTTCAGGGCAGATTCTCTTGCAGCTCTACGTTTGGCTTGAATGAGGCGCACATATTCTGCAATGACTAGATGTAGTTTGGGCCGTGCCATCTTTGCAGTGGCTGTAGAAACATTACTATTAGTTTTTCTCACTCCCCGTGTTAGCTGCTTTTGTATGTGAGCTGGACAATACAAAGGGACCAGGGACCTTAGTACTGGCTTCCCACAAGTCAGGGTCCCACTCTGTCCACTGCATGCACAAAAGATTTAGGACTTTTAACAGAAGGAAACAAAGAAAACACAATTCATTTGTTCAGCTAAAGGGGATGCCACATGTATAATGGCTTCCATTCTTGTGAAAATTAACTTATAATGAAATGCACGGAGGCAAATGATTCTATTTGAAAAGCCTAAGCTGACTTCAATGCAAATGGACAGTAGAGATTCATTGTTAAAAACACAAGGCTTAACCGACAGCATTCAGAAATAAGATATTTTTCTTTCTAACAAACTAACCTAAGCCATACGTAACAAGGACAACAAATTGCAAAACATACAACCTATTCAGTATCTTCCGACTGGAATGCTACTTAGTCCTGGTTAAACCAAACGTTCTAAAACCAATACAGCCCAAAGTGAAGGCGACATTGAGAAGAAATTTCCTTGTGCCGTCTCTTCTAAAAAATATACATGATGTTCCAACTTGATCAATCAATAAAATGTAACCTGAATCAAATGCAACATGGAGAGAAATGGCATGATCTCAAATGCAGCACAAGAAAGATGTCTCTATGACACAATTTTATACAGACTTATTCTTCAGTGGTTAATATTCCAAAAGTTTAGCCTAAATAAAATTCAAGTTCGAAAAAGATAAACTGAACCCAAGGTTGCCATTGGTAAATAGTTCGAAAAAGATAAACAGAAGCCAAGTCTTACATCAAGAAGAATTCCTGAAGTCTAAATAATCTTAAGCCTCAATTCTATATGGACATCAAATGGTTCAACAACAAATCACGAAAATGGAAACAGGGCTACAAGGCAGTCCTCGAACAAATAGAAAAACCAGCATATGTTCATGCAATGCAAAAAGGGCATGAGATCATGGGTACACACCTTCGAGTCACAAAGCTACAAGGCCGGTACAGTTGTTGTCGGGGATCCAAGAGGATATGCGAGAAGCAATATGAAGCAAGACCCATTGGCTTGGATTTACATCCTTGATTCGAGCATCGATTGTTTTCACCTGTACTCTTCCTCTCTGGTGCAAGGGGCTCCCTCGTCATCCCTCCTACTATGCCACCATTTTTCACAAGAGCCTCATTTCCTTTCATCAGCACATTCTCATTCCCATTCGCACACATTTCCTTAACCACACTGTCATTACCTCTCGCATGCTTCTCGTTTCCATCTGCTGCTGCTACTACCACTACTTCTACCTCCATCTTGGCATCCTTCTCACCATTCTCGAGCATCCCCTTCTCCTTCTCGGACTCAGCCTCATCCCTCCACCCTCCCCTCCCATGCTTGATGTAGAAAACTCTGTACTTCGACCTAAGCTCTTCGAGCAGACCCCAGTACTGCAGGCGGTAGAGCTTCATGAGCTGCTTCACTCTGCGATTCCTTCGCCGGACCACTTCCTGCTGCGTCAGGGCCGCCGATTTCTTGAGCACTTCGTCCTCGACAGCACCGTCGATGGCGAGATCGCAGATTTCAGAGTCGTTGTCCGATCCCGCTTCCACATCACGCTTCGCTTCTGCGTCGCTATTGTTGTTGCCATTGTTGTTCTTGTTGCCGTTGACGTTGCTGTTGTTGCTGCCGATGTTGCTGTTGCCGATGTTGTTGCCGATGTTGCTGCCGATGTTGGTGGTGGTGGTGGTGATGGCGTTGTTAGAAGCGGCAGCAGCAGCAGCGGTGTTGCAGCCAGGCATGGCATCAGAAGAAGCGGAAGCGGAGGGGGGAAACGAGAGGAAGTCTGTTGCTGTTGCCGGTTACTGCTGCGGTTCCGGTTCCCGACTGTAGAGGGTGCGGCTGTAGCTGAGAAGATGGGGGGAGAGAATCAGGAAGGGAGCTTCCGCGCCATGGCTCCCTTCTGCGAGCTCCTGCAGAAACCCTGATTCCTGCGCTACAGCGTGTGTCTGTGTAAAACCCTAAAACCAGAAGAAGAAGAAGAATGGTCTAGAAGAAGAAGAAGAAGAAGAAGAAGAAGAAGAAGAAATTCTGAACCAGAAAAAAGAAGAAGAAGAAGAAGAGAAGAAATTCTGAACTAGAAAAAGAAGAAAAAGAAGAAGAAGAAGAGAAGAAATTCTGAACCAGAAAAAGAAGAA